>CM059218.1:32029827-32282327 GCA_030347435.1 Clarias fuscus
ATATTAACTTAATGTTACTCATGCAACAAAATGAAAAGCTAACGATGTGGCGCGCGTCCCCTCTGAGCTTTACATTCAGAGTAACGTTTGAAAAAAATAAAAAATCATGCATTTATGTTTATCATGTATTTCTATGATAACTCCAGTAGTACAGAGCTAGCATATCTCATGAATGCTAATTACTGCTGGCTAGCAGGTTACGCCACTTGTCCCTCTGTGCTGCTTTAGCTGGTGAAATGTAATGGCAAACTACAAACATAAACACAATGCTGCAAGCTATCTAGCTAGTCAGTTTACTATAGGATAATATTTGTGTGTGTGTGTGTGTGTGTGTGTGTGTGTGTGTGTTAGCTATCAAATCTCCAGATATACCAAAACTTCAGTCTAGCTAATAAAATGAATAATGTGTCTGCTCCTGATGCTAAACCTGCTGCGTACGGGGTGTAACTGGTTCTTAGCACCTTCCTTATACACGTTTACACGAGTTAGTGATGAGTAATCCTTGGCATGTGACTGGGACTTTCTCTTCAAGTGTAAACTGGCAGGTTAAAGCTCACAATGAAGTTAAACTCATTAGCGTGTTGTGCAAACTGTTAGCGTCAGGCTCGCACTATGCTAATGCGAGTTCACATAAAGCAGGATTTAATGAGAGGGTTCAGTTTCTTTCCTCCGGCGTGGCTTTATAATCTGAAAAAGAAAGAAAAAAAAAAGAGATAAACAGGTTTAAAGCCAGACTTTAATTCAGAGCCCCCGGATCTGGGATTCTGTGATATAATGTCACTGAAAACTAAAACGATACACCTACTCCATTCAGATTGATATGGAGGACACGCCTCCTACAGTAAAACTAATTTACCGAGGTCACGCCTCCTTCAATGAAACTATTAGCCACATTTTCTTCACTCTACCCGACAGGCACCAAGGTCCCATCACGTTAACTTGGTCTGACTTGGTTCCTCTACTGGAATGGAAAGACTCAGAGGTCACACCTCTTTAATTTGGAGTGACAGTACAGAAGTCACACCTCCTTTACCTGAAACAGGTAAAACACTGAGACTGGTAGGCCACAAGTTAATTTCAAGTTAATTATAACTCCGGGATTTACTATAAGTAACTGTGTCACTGATTTCAGCAGAATGCGAGCAAAGATAATAGCTCGACATTGTGGGATACCACAGTGACCTCACACTGACGTTGCCTTAGTAACCGTGACCTCGTTGAGGTAAGCGTGAAGTAGGGCAGCATTGTGTGAAATGTGATGAAAATACCATTACAATGCTCTGAAAAAGTAAATTGTAAACACATTGCACATCTACAGTCAGCTTGGTTATCAGAAGAATTAGCGTCCTTCAAAAAAACACCCTCTACAATTTTGCTACAGATTTATATTTACAGCTTTAACAACAGGTACAATAACTAATATAAACTAACTTACTACTGCTTACAACTAAAGAATATCCATTGCATACTATAGCGAGGGTAAAGCCCCAGTTTAGTAGGTCAATGTAAATCATCAGCGGCCATAAAGCAGAACCTTGAGGGATGCCAGGTTGAACTGTTAGAACATTAAACACTCAATCTGGAGAACGCAAGGAAACAAGCTCTGGAGCTGGAGAACCCATTTTACATCCACATCACAGACTTTATTTTTTGGTGTTTTGTGTTTAAATCCACATTTCATGGTGTGTGTTTGTCAGCATTTTACACTTTGTCTCATACGTTCTGGTCCTTTCCCTTTTTTTGCTTCTTCTTTTCCTATTTTCTAAACCTTGTTTTTCTTTTGTTGTTGTTTCTACATCTGCCCTTTCTTTAATTTTTCACTTCTCTATTCCTCTCCATCTTTTCTTCTCTCATCTTATTTTTTTCGTTTCTTTCTTTCTTTTTTCATGTTTTTTTAAAAAATATTTCTCACCTTTAACTTGTTTCTTTTTCTTGCTTGTTTGTTTCTTCAGCTTTTATTTGCCTCTGTTTCTTTTTTCATTTCATGTTTGTCTCTGCCATTTTTTCCTTCCTTTGTTCTTACTTTCTCATTCATCCGTTCTTTGTTTCTGTCATTTGGGACATGTCCCCTTTCAAACCCTCCTGCTGAATGCATGCCTGGAGGTGTCTTTGAGAAAGGAAGCAATCTCTCTCTCTCTCTCTCATTCACTCGTCCTGGTTTCAGAGAGATGATGAAGTGGATCAGGAGCAGGAGGTCTTTGGGGAGAACTAAAATAGGAACGTTCCTCACACAATGCTGTGTAAAGTTCTAGATCACAGGGAACCGTTTCACTCCTGAACTCCACCATGTCCTGATTCCACTACAATAACGCAGTGATCTCTGACCTCAGTTCCCTCTTTATATGACCTCTGACCTCACGTTACTGCCCAGAAGTTGATTATTTTCCTCTAACAGCACATGTCTGAGTGTTCTGTTCCTCTTACACCACAGAGACTTAACCACTTGGCAACATTTTCACCCTCGCTCTCTATGTTCCTTTCATTCTTTATATGATCTTTATATCTCAGTTTTTTCTCATTCTTTTATTTTTCTAGGTAAGATTCTATTTCTTTCTTTCTTCCTTTCTTTGTCTGTTTTTATAGTTCATTTAATTCATGTAATTATTTAAGTTCATGTAATTATCATTACATTACTTTTCTATCTTGCCCACTTCTTTCTTCAAATTTTCTGTTCCTCGTTGCATCTTTCTTTCTCTTCACCATTTTTCTGTGTGCATCACTTTTGCTCATCATGTTTTTCTTTCTTATGTTTTGTGTCTCTCTTTTGGTTTCATTCTTTATATTCTTTATATTTTCTTTTTTTTTCTCTCATTCTTTCTCTTGTCCTTTTCCCCACCAATTTCCAGTTTCCTTTGTTTATTCCTCTTTTGCATCATTCTTTCATCCTGTGTGATTAGAAATGAATACGTGACCTAGGGTAATGGTGTGTGTGTGTGTGTGTGTGTGTGTGTGTGTGTGATGAGATTAAGCTCTTACCCTGGGAGTGACAGAGCTAGAGGATTACTGCAGTAGCGGTTTACTGAAACGCCGCTCGCACCACTCGGTCACTCAGAGGCTGCGTCGGCCGAAAATTATCTCCCAGCATCCCGTCGTTCCCTTCAGGAAGTTCCGCCCCTTTAATGTGAGACCTGAGTCTCCGGAATTCCTCGATCTGAGGACAGGAAGCACAGCACAAATTTAGTTTTATTATATTATATATTTTATATATTGTATATTTATATAGCGCTTTCAACAATGGTCATTGTCTCAAAGCAGCTTCACAAAATTAAAAGAAGATGAAGATAATATAAATATAATATGAGAATATAAAAAAAACTATTAATGTATAAATTAATAAAAATGTGTAAAAATGTAAAATGTACTATAATGTAAAAAAACAGATATAAATAGAATAAGAATTTATAGAAAAACTAAAAAAAAAAACTACAGACTATACCGAAAGGTGCAGAATTGTCAAGTCAAGTCAAGTCAATTTTATTTATATAGTGCTTTTAACAATTGACATTGTCGCAAAGCAGCTTTACACAATAAAAGAAGTAAGTTTGTATGGAAAGGAGAGAGAGAGAGAGAGAGAGAGAGAGAGAGAGAGAGGGAAGGAGAGAGGGAGAGAGAGAGAAGAGAGCAGAAGAGGAGAGAACAGAAAATAAGGAGAGATAGCAGTTAGGTCTGGTCACAGTCAACATGTATAGGTGAATGTATATTTAGTGCAAAGTGCAAGCAGGGACTCCGGCAGGACTAACTATAACAGCATAACTAAAAGGGAGGAGCCAGAAGGAAACACAGACATGAGGGGGAACTGAGATGTAAAGCAACCAATCACCTCACCGTCAACAAACCTGAGTGATCAATGAGAGTGGGGAGGACAGCATCTAAACATACCAGTTCACCAGAATACTCTACGTCCATGAGTCCCCCAGATCTGCTCCTTTACCTAAGGTTCATCTATTTACAAAAATGCTTGGCTAAATAAATAGGTTTTTAGCCTAGACTTAAACACTGAGACTGTGTCTGAGTCCCGAACATTAATAGGAAGATTATTCCATAACTTTGGGGCTTTGTAAGAAAAAGCTCCGCCCCCTGCTGTAGTTTTAATAATACGTGGTACTGACAGGCAGCCTGCATTCTTTGATGGAAGTAGACGTGGCGGATCGTAAGACACTAGCAGTTCACTCAAATACTGTGGCGCGAGACCATTTAGTGCTTTAAATGTCAGAAGTAGAATCTTAAAATCGATGTGAAATTTCACAGGGAGCCAATGCAGTGTAGATAAGATAGGGGTGATGTGCTCGTATCTTCTGGTTTTAGTGAGGACTCTCGCTGCTGCATTCTGTACTAACTGAAGCTTGTTTATACACCTAGTTGAACAACCAGACAGTAAGGCGTTACAATAGTCCAACCTAGAGGTGATAAAAGCATGAACTAGTTTTTCTCCATCATTTAGTGACAATATGTTTCTTATCTTGGCAATATTTCTAAGGTGAAAGAAAGCTATCCTGGTGATATTATCTACATGTGCTTCAAACGAAAGGCTGGAATCTATAATCACACCAAGGTCTTTTACTGTTGCATTTGATGGAACAGAAAGGCCATCTAAAGTTACAGTGTGATCAGAAAGCTTACTTCTAGCTACTTGTGGTCCTATGACCAGAACTTCTGTCTTATCAGGATTAAGCAGAAGAAAATTAGTTAACATCCAATCTCGTATATCCTGCACACACTGCTCGATTTTAGCAAACTGGTTTTTCTCATCTGGTTTTGCTGAGACATATAATTGTGTGGCATCAGCATAACAATGAAAACTAATACCATGTTTACGAATTATGTTGCCCAGAGGAAGCATGTAAAGGGAAAAAAGCAGTGGGCCTAAAACTGAACCCTGTGGAACACCAAACTCCACTTGAGAACATGAGGAATGGTCACCATCTAAATCTACAAACTGATAACGATCAGTCAAATAAGATCTGAGCCACAAGAGGGCAGTTCCCTTAATTCCTACTACCTTTTCTAATCTGTGAAGGAGAATACTATGATCAATGGTGTCAAAAGCTGCACTGAGGTCCAGTAACATAAGTACAGTGACGCAACCCTGATCAGAGGCCCATAGGAGGTCGTTTACTACTTTAACAAGTGCTGTCTCTGTGCTGTGATGAGGCCTAAATCCTGACTGATACAGTTCATTTATGCTATTTCTGTGTAGATGTGAACATAGCTGCTGTGATACTACCTTTTCCAGAATCTTGGAGATAAAGGGAAGGTTTGATATCGGCCTGTAATTGGAAAGCAGACAGGGGTCAAGGTCAGGTTTCTTAGCGGTTTAATAACGGCTAATTTAAAGGATTTGGGGACATACCCACTACTGAGTGAACAGTTAATTACTTTCAACAGGGGTTCTATTATTGCTGGTACTATCTGTTTGAGAAAATGTGTCGGTATAGGATCTAATATACAGGTTGACGATTTTGAAGAAGAGATGAGTGAAATTAGTTCCCTCGCTTCAAGGGGAGTAAAGTGTTCTAAGTTCTGATGTGATGTGGTTAGATCATCTGAATTATTTAAATTGTCTGGTTTCAATGCCTGAATTTTTTGCCTAATATTTATGATTTTGTTATTGAAAAAGTTCATGAAATCCTCACTACTGCAAGATGTTGTTGTGGAGATTTCTGCAGTGGTCTTGTTTTTAGTTAAGTTAGCTACGGTATTAAATAAAAATCTCGGGTTGTTTTTGTTATTTTCTATAAGAGTGGAGAGATACGTTGATCTAGCATCACTGAGAGCTTTTTTATAGTTCAGGATGCTCTCCTTCCAAGCTATTTTGAATACTAACAATTTAGTTTGGCGCCATTTACGTTCGAATTTTCGAGCGGTTTGTTTTAAAGCACGTGTGTGGTCATTATACCAAGGAGCGAGTTTCTTATCTCTAATCATTTTCCTTTTAACTGGAGCTACATTATCTAAGCTATAACGAAGTGCTGACTCTAGATATTCATTCGCCTGTTCGAGTTCTGTGAAGTCAGATGGCGATCCAATCAAAGTTGATAATTCTGGAAGATTATTGATAAAGCTCTGTGCGGTATTTGATGTAAATGTACGTTTAAGGTGGAAGCGCGGTGCTGTGCTGCATACATTATTACTATAACACGCTTTAATCGAGACAAGGTAGTGATCTGAGATAACTTCAGACTGTGGAATTGTGGTTATATTTCCTATACTTAATCTGAAGGATAATATTAAATCTAAAGTGTGACCTGCTTTATGAGGGGGTCCTACTACACACTGATTTACTCCTACTGAGTCCAGTAAGGACATAAATGCTGTTCTCAGAGGGTCTTCTGGATTCTCAAAATGAATATTAAAGTCTCCAGCAATTAACGCTTTGTCTACAGACACAACAAGGTTTGAGAGGAAATCTGCAAATTCGCAGAGAAACTCCGAGTACGGCCCTGGGGGTCTGTAAATGATGAGTAGCGGGATCGACTGAGCTGACTTTATGTTACTATAGAGAACTTCAAATGCATTAGATTTAAAACTGTGTTTTTGTACGAGAGACAGATTATCGTTATAAATAACTGCGACTCCTCCTCCTCTACCAGTTAGCCGAGGCTGGTGTATGTAGCTGTATCCAGGAGGACTAGCTGCATTTAGAGCTACAGACTCGTCCTGTTTAATCCAGGTTTCTGTTAAACATAATATATCAAACTCCTGATCTGTGATAGTTTCATTAACAATAACTGCTTTAGATGCGAGAGATCTAATATTTAACAGTCCTAGCTTCAGATCAGAGGTGCCGGCTGCGCATTCAGTGTGATCTGAGTTTGTGGTGTCTATGTTAATTAAATTACTAAAACAGATTTTCTGAGTCTTTCTAAATGTATGTTTAGCTCGGGGAACAGACACAGTCTCAATATGATGAACCCTGAGTGACGACTCTCTGCAGCTAGCAGACGGTTGGTTTAGCCTGTCTGTCTGCTCCCTGGCCTGGGCTCTGGATTGTCACTGCAAGAAATGAGAGCAGCACCTTCCCGAGTGGGATGGACACCGTCCCGCCCTAACAGGCCAGTTTTGCCCTCAAAGGTCTTCCAGTTGTCTATGTAGCCCACGTTGTTTTCGGAGCACCACCTGGACATCCAGCGGTTCAGCGACCATAACCTGCTGTAAGCTATGTCGCCACGTCTCATTGGGATGGGACCAGAGCAAACTACTTCTTCGGACATCGCCTTCGCTATTTTAAACACCTCTGTAAAGTTATGCTTGCTAACCTCTGACTGAAAAAGGCGTATTTCGTTAGCTTTTTAATTGTCTCTTTTGTGTTTTGTACATGTATGTTATTGCACACAGGATATATATTGCACATGATATTTGATACTGCATATAAAGTAGTATTGATATTGCACACCAGATATACAGTATATATATTGCAGATGATTTCCATTATATTGCATAATTAGTACTTTTGCATATGATATTGTTATTGTAATAATAATAATAATAATACTCTGGCACAATGTATCAGGGCATGATAAAGTTCTATTGATTATGCTGTCATGCCAGCTTCCGAATGAAGGGGGAGGAGTTATAGAGTGTGATTGACACTGGTATAAATGGCGTCCTGTAGCGTTCAGTTATAGACGTTGGTAGTCTCAGTCTGTGGCTGAACGTGCTCCTGTATGATATCAGTGACTCGTGTAGGGGATGTGATGTGTTGTCCATGATACTGAGAAGTTTCTTCAGCATCCTCCTCTCAGATACTTCAACTAGAGACTCCAGCTCCACTCCAATGACAGAGCCGCTTTTCTGATGTGCTTGTTAGGTCTCTTGGTATCAGCTGATTTTAATCTGCTACTCCAGCAGGACTACCGCAGAGAAGATAATGCTGGAGACCACAGAACCTTTATTGTAGAACATCTGAAGCATAGATCTGCATACATTAAAGGACCTGAGACTCCTGAGAAAGTACAGGCGACTCTGACCTTCTTGTACACAGCATCAGTGTTCTTTGACCAGATTGACCAAAATTATTGTCAAGGTGAACATCCAGGTATCTGTAGCTGTCCACAACCTCCACCAAATATGACTCTCACAGTATTACCTGACCCCTCGAGGTACAGTATGTATGTGCTCTTTTCAGCAGATAGATGATGGCCATCTTCCACACCAATGCGGGGCTGATAGGCGAACTGCAGAGGGTCCTGAAATGGTTCTACGATTGTCCGGATATTCTTAAGGACCAGTCTTTCCAGTGACTTCATGACATGTGAGGTCAAAGCAACAGGCCTGTAGTCACTGTTCGACTACAAGGCATGATGTCTTCCACAGGACTGGTGCAGTCATTATGCTCAGGCTCAGATTGAAGATGTGCTGGAACACTCCACACAACTGAATAGCACAACCTCTGAGAACCCTAAGACTGAGTCCATCTGGACCAGCGGCCTTGTCTGAACGTAATCGCTTGAACTCTCCTCTCACATCCTCTACGGTGAAGTGTATTGGAGACAATGTAGTGGATGGCTCTGGGGGGTGGGGGGGGGGGGGGGGGGTATTGCAGGAAGGTGGGGGTTAAGATCCTGAGAGCTGGGAAGGTCACTGATGGTATTTATGATACGTTGGGGAAGTGGGGTAGATATCTGATCAAATCGTAAAAAACAGATTTAGATCATTGGCCCTACTGTGGTCACCCTCCATCACCTGGTCAGCTCTTCTTCCGATCTCAGTTATCGTAAGATTATGCAAATATGTAGGAGAAAGTAAAAATGTGTGTGAATCAGAATGATCAGATGGTCCCTGATGAACGAGCCGAGGGTGACGGTGCTGATGGTAATAGGAAGAAACCTTGAGAGGAACCAGACTCAACAGGGAACCCATCCTCATCTGGGTGATAACGGATAGCAGGGATTGATCAGCACTCATACTGTGTGTTAGGAGGCTGGAAGTTCAGTATAACAGGAGAATTTAGTCAGATTCTCTTAAAACGGAGAAGGAGTGTCTGAGCATTATGATCATGCTTTTTTTTTCCCTTTTAGGATTCTTTTTCTCTTGCATGCTTTCTTAACATGTCTGGCTTTTCTCCTTGCCTTTTTATTTCTTTATTAGGTTTTTATTTTCTTACTACTTTTTATTTCAAATTTTCTTCTTTCTTCTTCTTTTCCTAATGATTTATTCTTAACAGACTTATTCCATCACTCCTAACTAAACACAGGCGTTGCTGATCTGGAGCTCCAACACAACAGAATCCTGAGATCAGATCCTGGCTTTAGTTCAGCTCCCTCAAGCTCATGGGCGTTTTTTAAATGTGATTGTTTAATCATCTTCTATTCACTCACTCCTGTACAGTGGTGTGTAGTAACGAGTTACATTTACTTGAGTAACTTTTTGTATAAAATTACTTCTATGAGTACTTTTTACTTTAGCTTGAGTAGATTTGTAAAGAAGAAACGCGACTCTTACTCCGCTACATTCGGCTACACTCGACTCGTTACTTTTCTAACCGTTTATTCTACACATGCAGTGGATGGATCTACCACATGACTGTATTTGACCAATCAGACGCAGCAACAGTAACCACATGACCACACACCAACAAGAGGCGTCTGTCTCCAATGCTACAACAGAAGAGGGAGGATGAACACCGCCGGCCTCGTATACAGTACAAAGCATGTTTCACTTACACACAGTGCAAAAGAACAGCTTCATACTGCGGTGTCTCTGTCTGGCAAAAGACACACACACTTAAAACCATAGCATATAAAAACTCAACGTCTAACCTGAGGAAACATGTCACGGTTAGTTTAACTGTTTATTTGAATGTTGCAGTGTTAGCATACATCATTATTATAATTATACTATAATATAATATACACTCACCTAAAGGATTATTAGGAGCACCACACTAATACAGTGTTTGATCCCCTTTCGCCTTCAGAACTGCCTTAATTCTACGTGGCATTGATTCAACAAGGTGCTGAAAGCATTCTTTAGAAACGTTGGCCCATATTGATAGGAGAGCATCTTGCAGTTGATGGAGATTTGTGGGATGCACATCCAGGGCACGAAGCTCCCGTTCCACCACATCCCGAAGATGCTCTATTGGGTTGAGATCTGGTGACTGTGGGGGCCATTGTGGAGATGAGTGGTACCCGGTGGGGTCTTCTGCTGTTGTAGCCCGTCCGCCTCAAGGTTGTGTGTGTTGTGGCTTCACAAATGCTTTGCTGCAGACCTCGGTTGTAACGAGTGGTTATTTCAGTCAAAGTTGCTCTTCTATCAGGTGGAATCAGTCGGCCCATTCTCCTCTGACCTCTAGCATCAACGAGGCATTTCCGCCCACAGGACTGCCGCATACTGGATGTTTTTCCCTTTTCACACCATTCTTTGTAAACCCTAGAAATGGTTGTGCGTGAAAATCCCAGTAACTGAGCAGATTGTGAAATACTCAGACCGGCCCGTCTGGCACCAACAACCATGCCACGCCCAAAATGGCTTAAATCACCTGTCTTTCCCATTCTGACATTCAGTTTGGAGTTCAGGACATTGTCTTGACCAGGACCACACCCCTAAATGCACTGAAGCAACTGCCATGTGATTGGTTGATTAGATAATTGCATTAATGAGAAATTGAACAGGTGTTCCTAATAATCCCTTTGGTTTATATATGTATATACTGTATATTATACTGAATTATAATTATTATAATTTCTAAAAAAAAATTAAAATAAATCGGACATTACGATTGAAACGGTTACTCAGTACTTGAGTATCCTTTTACCAAACACTTTTTTACTCTTACTTGAGTAATATGTTGAATGACTACTTTTTACATCTACTTGAGTAATATTATTTTGAAGTACAGCTACTCCTACTTGAGTAAAGTTTTTGGCTACTCTACCCACCTCTGCTCCTGTCTCTCTGAACACGGTCCAATCAGCGTCAAGGCCCGCTCCGAGGAGTTCTGCCCCCGACACTCAGGGTGAGTTTAATCTGATTAAGTTCTGATTGTCTGACTGTCATATGAAGTGTCTAGTGCACTCTATAGGGTGTACAATCCTTTTGCCCTTGATCAGGGGTTAGAGAGGGGTTTGGGATTCAGCCTTGTGTTAGGCGCTAGTTAGCTTTGTAGCTAAGCGTTAGCCGTGAACAGAACGACACGGACGGTTCAGAGGCGATTCAGAAGGACTCAGAAGTGATTAGTGCAGAGACGTGAGGCGTGTTGTTTAAGACGACATGACGTTATCACACGTGTGTTGTTGCTGAAAGTGTTTCTGTGACTGGGTGTGAATGTCAGGCAGCTGCTCTCTCCTCAGTGCCGCGGACCGTACAGACCGACTCTCACCCACGCTGAGACACACAGTTAGTGTCATTAACCACTGGACAACACCTGGGACACGCCCAGTCACACAGATAGTTACACCTCACAGTGCTGTTACTGTCTGTTATCATCACTCATGTAATGGCTCTCAAGATGAGAGGTGACTCAGTTAGAATTAACTGTTATATATAACTATTATATCTTTAGAAATAAAGATAACAGATTTTCCATGCAGTTGTTGAAGCTTTAAAAATGATTATCTTATTTTCTTAAATTTTTAAGCATTCTTGTGCTTAGTGGATGTGGCACAGCCCCGCACACAAAATCTTTCACCAACCGCCACGGCTCAGGCTTGTTTGTAAGCAACATGGCTGCCACTAGGGGGCAGATTTCTGATACCGGCACCCAGAGGTACATGTGCAGTAAAATGGTGCCATTTCCTGAACGATCATCAAAGTAGGACTTTATGATATCATTTTGTAATGCATGTAAAATTAACATCATATTAAGTATTAAACGTGTTAATATGTTAATATCTGATGTGTTGTGTTGTATTTACCTGCATCTGGGAGATGGTTAGCGGATAGCGGTAAAGGATCCAAGTGACTTTTTCGCTGCACGGCGGCGTCGTTAAAGAACCTTCATACACCCAGTAATCTCTTAATAACGGATCTGAGTCAGGAACAATAAACACACCGAAATGGGAGTGAAGTGTTCCTGCAATTTGATCTCATAGTTGCCAGTCATGAGGAAAACAGCAGTGTGAGTCGCTACGAGGCTACGAAATTATCATTACACATAAAAAATAAACATAGATATAAAACATTACAGAAAATTACAGAAATAAAAAACAGATACATTTGAATTAGTATAAAGTGAAACGTACCCGGTAGTAAAGTGTTCGGATTAAAACATGGAATAACTTTTGTCTTTCCCTGTAAGGACAAAACAATTAGTTGTTACCCAAATATTACGATTATTTACATTTATTACTTTCATGATTTGTTAAAGTCGATGCTGCAAACTAGGAGGAATCCTACTAACAAAAGTACTGGCACCCTGTAAAATCAGGAGGAGTTTTGTGTGTGTTAGCTGATGCGCTGCAGTGGCTGAGCTGCGTTACTGGAGGATTTAGGAGGCACTCTTTCACCAATTAGTCAATAGACAACTATTTCTAAGCTATCTCCTTTTATGAAGTTTTGTGGGCGGGGTTAAAACTTTTGGTAAATTTGCAGCTAATTTCTACAATCCAGTTTATCGACATACACACTCAACAGTGAGGAAAAATAACATCACGGAAATCTGGAAGTACTTTTTTTTAATGAAACAACATTTACACAGGCAGTCAAGTCAAAGTTGGACTTTGTAACGCCTGATCTTTTAAAAAACGATGGATAATTCGTCACAAACAGACTAATATCCGTAACAGAGAGTCTGAACACGGCTCCGGCTCCTGAGAAAACTCTCTACCTTGATGGTGTCCAAGCTCTAGTGAAACACTGGGATAAGTGAGTGCATTAGTGTATCAGGGGATTATATAGAGAAATAAAGGCAGTGTTTACTCTCTGAATCGAAAGTCCCACTTTGACTTGAACGCCCCGTATAACTATAACTTTCCTGAAAGGCTAATAAAGCAGGACGAGTGAGTGTGTAGCAGCTGATGTCTTTACACAACATGATGTTTGTACAACTTTAATTTTATTTACAGCATTGATGAGCTCCAGCAAGATAATAACAGATTAACGCATGTGTGTGTGTGTGTGTGTTTACTTTATACTGCAGGTCCTGTAACACCTCCGTGACAGCCTTCAGACCCAGATGTTCCTTACCGATCTGCACAACACAAACACACCCGCATGAACACACTTACAGAAGTAATAACGTCCCGTCCCGTCCCCCAAACGCACACACACACCTGGACGAAGAGAGCGATGATGAGGATGCCGTTCCTCTGGCCCATGGCATCGTCTATGGAGTTAAACAATGTGCTGTTCCAGTGGATCAGATGAAGCTAGAGGACACACACACACACACACACACACACACACACACACACATAAAGCAGGGTTACTGTTACTACCTTGAAGTTGATTATTTTCCCACAGCATCATGTTCCTGAGTGTATTTATTACTCTTACATCAAAAAGTATGATAAGTTTGGTGTAAATAAGTTACAACAACACGTTTTAAAGCTTTTAGTGCAACAACAAGTCCCTGTGTGTGTGTGTGTGTGTGCGTGTGCGTGTGCGTGTGTGTGTGTGTGTGTGTGTGTGTGTGAGGTGGCAGGTGCACAGGACGTGTGTACACTATTTAAAGAACTCTCAGTATTGTTTGTGCATCAATATCACACCAACAGTATAAATAAACACACACACACACACACACACACACACACACACACTACAGTGAAACCTCATCTCACAAATGTAATTAGTTCATAAGTTCTGTTTGTGACCCGATTTGGTCTTGGTCAGGTTTTTCCACAGGAATACATGAACATAACATTAATCACTATGAACTATATTTAACTTTTGATGTATTTTGTTTATATGACAAAATATAAAACAAAACATGAAAAAGCTTTAATTATACTAAAATAATACATCACAAAATATAAATATAAACTGTAGAGGAGAGAGCGAAAACTAAATTTTTACATGCACTGTTAACGCAACTTTCTTAGGGAATCTCACGGGAAGGAATGATGGAGGGGAAGATGTGTGGGGAGGGGAGGAGAGTAATGTATGGAGGGGAGGGGGTTAGTCTTTGGAGGGGGAGGGGTTAGTGTGTGAATGGAAGGGGTTAGTGTGTGGATGGGAGGGGTTAATGTGTTAATGGGGGTGGTTAGTGTTTGGATGGGAGGGGATTAATGTGTGGAGGGGAGGGGGTTAGTGTTTGATGGAGAGGGGGTTAGTGTTTGGGGGGAGGGGTTAGTGTTTGGATGGGAGGGGATTAATGTGTGGAGGGCAGGGGGTTAGTGTGTGGATGGGAGGGGGTAGTGTTTGGAGTGGAGGGGGTTAGTGTGTGGCTGGGAGGGGTTAGTGTTCAGAGACAGTATTGCCTGCGGGAAGAAGCTCCTCCTCAGTCTCTCTGTATTGGGCTTCAGGGGGCGGAAGCTCTTTCCTGACCGCAACAGAGAGAACAGTCCATTGCTGGGGTGGCTGAGGTCCTTCACAATCGTCCTGGCCTTGGTCCAGCACCGCTTGTTGTAGATCGATTGAAGGTCAGAGAGCTTGGTACAGATGATGCGTATCGAACAGCTGATCGAACCACCCTTTTTAGGGCTCGCATGTCCTGCTTGGTGCTGTACCCAAACCAGGTTGAGATGTTTCCCATCAGGATGCTCTCTAGGCATCTCTAGAGGGCAATCTAAATTCTCTCAGGTGTCTGAGGTGGTAGAGACGCTGCCGGGCTTTTTTCACCACAGTGTTGATGTGACAGGACCATGACAGGTCCTGCGTGATGTGAACACCGAGCTATCGGAAGCTGTCCACTCTCTAGTGCTGGGCTCTTGTTAAAGGCGGGGGTCTGGTAGTTCCATCAAAGGAGTTGATAGTGGACTTTAGTACAGCAAAAGTCCACTATCAACTCCTTTGTCTTGCTGACGTTCACGAGGAGATTGTTTCTCTGGCACCAGTTCTCCAGATTTCCAACCTCTTCCAGGTAGGCAGTCTCATCATTGTCAGAGATCAGGCTCACCACGACGGTGTCGTCAGCAAACTTAATAATGGTGGTGGAGTTCGTAGTGGCTATGCAGTCATAGGTGTACAGAGAGTACAGCAAGGGGCTCAGAACACAACCCTAGGGGGCTCCAGTGCTGAGAGTGAGCTGAGACATGTCCGCCCATCTTTACTGCCTGTGGTCTGTCAGTTAGGAAGTTAGAGATGACACTGACATAGAGATGAGCTGAGTCTCAGGTGCTCCAGCTTGGTGTTGACTGTGGAGGGAATTATGGTATTAAATGCTGAGCTGTAGTCGACAAAGAGCATTTTAACATAATTGTCCCTTCTAGTGTCCAGATGAGTGAGTGACGTGTGGAGGAGATGACTAATGGCATCATCCGTAGACCAGTTCGGGCAATATGCAAACTGCAGTGGATCCAGTGCATCCGGTAGTGAAGAGATGATGAAGTCTCTGACCAGCCGTTCAAAGCACTTCACTACCAAGGTGACGGCTAGAGGTCGATAGTCATTGAGGGAAGCAGGATGGGGTTTCTTCTGAACAGGAATAATGATGGACTTCTTAAAGCATGTAGGGATCACCGACTGAGATGAGGTTCAATATCTCTGTGAACCCAGGCGCTTGTTGGTCTAGGCCATGAGGACTCAACCTGAGATGCCGTCTGGTCCTGCTGCTTTCCAGGTGTCGAAGGCTCTCCTCACGTCAAGCTCGGAGATGATGAAAGTGTTTCCGGTGCTGGCTGTGTCTTCCTGTCTGCAGCCGTTAGCGCCGCTAGCGTTAGCATAGCTAGTGTCTTTAGCGGCAGCCTTGAAGCGATCATAGAAGGGGTTCAGCTCATCATCCGGAGTCATGTCCGTGTTCGTCATACTGGATGTTGGTGCTTTGTAGTCCGTTATTGTCCTTAATCCCTGCCACAGGCTCCTAGAGTCACTCTGTTGGAACTGTGACTCTAGTTTCCTCCCATAGCATTGCTTCGCTTCTTTCACCACTTTCCGGACGTTGTATGAGGCAGCCTTGTACAAGTGAATGTCACCCAACGCAAGTCCAGTGTTGTAAGCAGCAGTGCAAGATCTCAGCACATCGCAGATGGTTTTTATCCACCCACGGCTCCTGATTGGGAAACGTTCTGATGGTCGTTTTTTGTACGGTATCATCCGTTAGTTTTCGGATGAAACTCACAACCGCTTCCGTCAACACGCTGATGTCGTCTGAGCTGTTCCGGAACATGTCCCAGTCTGCATCATCGAGTGTGTCCTGTAGCGTGGCCACCCACTGGTCCTCTGAACCAGAACGTCATGAGGAAGATGGTGGCGTGGTCGGATTTTCCAAACGGTGGATGAGACGAGATTGTGCCTTGTGTCCTGAGATGGGACTCAGGGGCGTTCGTAAACCGAGGTTCCACTATATTCTGTTTTTTATACCCTACTAATAAACTAGCGGTATTTGGCTGATGCTAACTTTAACTAGGTTACAGCTTGGTTAAATCAGCGCTAATTGCTGTTTTGCTAACTACCTAGTTTGCCCCAAATCGCTGTGATGCTAAATGGCTTTATCACAGCTAGCTAGTGTGCTTATTCACTCAGTTAATTCGCTAAATAAGTTAGCTTGATAACTGAGTAGTGATTCAACTTACTATATTAGCTTATGATGTTAATTCTCTTCAGTTTACTACTAATTGTAGTTAACTGGCTACATAATAAGTGCTCACTAACTCTAATAACTGATAACGTTGCATGACGCAAAGTATAGTATATAGTATATATTAACTATATTAATATGAGTATATTAATAAGTATGTTAACTAACTAGCTAGCATGCTAATTGGCTAGTTTATCACACAACAGCATGCTGTTTGCAAATTAGGTTTTAACTTGCTGAATCATGGAATCGCTAACTAGCTACTGTGTTTAGGTTAATATTCATATTCTGATGCTAAATGCTAATCACAAGTGGTTGGGGACTGTTTTTGTCTGGTTTAGTTAGTGCGAGTGTAACGGTTCGCTAGTAAATGTAGCAGGTTTGTTGATTTGGTTTACTTCATGTTAACTTTAGAACTAAGACTTGACGGGTTTTAAACAAAAAATCTATTCATGTTTGAGTGCTCACTCCTGGGTTTTCTATTCCGTGTGGTTTATTGCAAATTGAACATTAGTACAAAGTGAACGCTTACATGAAAGATGCTAATTGTCTGTGGGCTAGAAGTCATTAGCGCTCAGAGTGGAAGGATCCTGGGTTTCATCAGAAGCAGAAATATAAACGTTAATTGATGGATGTTTTCTGGAAATTACAGCTAATGGCATTTCCTTAGCACCGCGTCCGAGATGTGAAACAAAACCGAGTGCCGGCTTCAGTCCAGGAGGTTTGATCTCACAACCTCCACAGTGAGAAACATGTTCACTCTGTTCCTCTGTGTCATGAAGGTAAACTTTATAATCATTAAAGTTGAGATTATGCAAATCAGATGCCAATATTCAGATTAATTAAAAAATTGTTGGTACCCTTCGGTCAATGAAAGAAAAACTCACAATGGTCACATAAATAACTTTAATCTGACAAAAGTAATAATTGAAAAAAATTCTATGAATGTTAACCAATGAAAGTCAGACATTGCTTTTCAACCATGCTTCAACAGAATTATTTAAAATAATTAACTCATGGAACAGGCCTGGACAAAAATGATGGTACCCCTAGAAAATACTGAAAATAATGTGACCAAACGGACATGTTAATTCAAGGTGTGTCCACTAATTAGCATCACAGGTGTCTACAATCTTGTAATCAGTCAGTGGGCCTATATATAGGGCTCCAGGTAGTCACTGTGTTGTTTGGTGACATGGTATGTACCACACTCAACATGGACCAGAGGAAGCGAAGGAAAGAGTTGTCTCAGGAGATTCGAAAGAAAATTATAGACAAGCATGTTAAAGGTAAAGGCTATAAGACCATTTCCAAGCAGCTAGATGTTCCTGTGACGACAGTTGCACATATTATTCAGAAATTTAAGATCCATGGGACTGTAGCCAACCTCACTGGACGTGGCCGCGGGAGGAAAATTGATGACAAATCAAAGAGACGGATAATCCGAATGGTAACAAAAGAGCCCAGAAAGACTTCTAAAGAGATCCAAGGTGAACTTCATGCTCAAGGAACATCAGTGTCAGATCGCACCATCCGTCGTTGTTTGAGCCAAAGTGGACTACATGGGAGACGACCAAGGAGGACACCATTGTTGAAAACAAATCATAAAAAAGCCAGACTGGAATATGCCAAACTACATGTTGACAAGCCACAAAGCTTCTGGGAGAATGTCCTATGGACAGATGAGACAAAAATGGAACTTTTTGCCGAGGCACATCAGCTCTATGTTCACAGACGGAAAAATGAAGCATATGAAGAAAAGAACACTGTCCCTACTGTGAAACATGGAGGAGGCTCTGTTATGTTCTGGGGCTGCTTTGCTGCATCTGGCACAGGGTGTCTTGAATCTGTGCAGGGTACAATGAAATCTCAAGACTATCAAGGGATTCTAGAGAGAAATGTGCTGGCCAGTGTCAGAAAGCTGGGTCTCAGTTGCAGGTTATGGGTCTTGCAACAGGACAATGACCCAAAACACACAGCTAAAAACACCCAAGAATGGCTAAGAGGAAAACATTGGACTATTCTAAAGTGGCCTTCTATGAGCCCTGACCTCAATCCTATTGAGCATCTTTGGAAGCAGCTGAAACATGCCGTCTGGAAAAGGCACCCTTCAAACCGGAAACAACTGGAGCAGCTTGCTCATGAGGAGTGGGCCAAAATACCTGCAGAGAGGTGCAGAAGTCTCATTGACAGTTACAGGACTCGTTTGATTGCAGTGATTGCCTCAAAAGGTTGTGCAACAAACTATTAAGTTAGGGGTACCATCATTTTTGTCCAGGCCTGTTCCATGAGTTCATTTTTTTTTATAATTCCGTTGAAGCATGGTTGAAAAGCAATGTCTGACTTTCATTGGTTAACATTCATAGAATTCTTATTTATTATTACTTTTGTCAGATTAAAGTTATTTCTGTGACCATTGTGAGTTTTTCTTTCATTGACCGAAGGGTACCAACAATTTTGTCCACGTGTGTATTAAAGCTACAATTTTATTGAAGGCTCAACTGACACTGTTAAAGAGTGAGAAAAAAGATGACTTCTTCATGCAGCTCCTTAAAATTAAGATTTTTTTTTTTTTGCGGCTATTTGGACACATTTTTTTTTTTACTTAATTAAATTTTTCAAATTAATTTTTTTCCATCGATATACGGCAGGTCTTTTTTATTATTATTCCCCCGATTTTCTCCCTAATTTAGTCGTGTCCAATCCTCCCCGTCACTAGGGGGCTCCACATTAAGTTAAGTTACTGTTTCCTTCGTACCACATGACAGCAGTCAACTACACTAGCTCACGCACCGTTGGGGGCGGAGTAACACACTTGGAGGACGGCGCTATCCGCTCCTTCCGCTTGCGCGAGCTCACAGACGCCCCTGATTGGCTGTAGAGCCGTGATTAATGTGGGAGCACTAAGTACCTCTCATCCCTCCCCTCTGAAAGAGCTCGGCCAATCAGCTCTCTCTAGACCTCCGGCTGCATCTTCATTTTTTTTTTTCTTTTTACACAGATTGACATGTTGTCCCACTGCCCAATTAAGATTCTAAAATTCTGTGTGTGTGTAAAAAACTAACCTCCATGGGAAAGGCCTTAAAGTTAACGGTGTGTTCGGAGCCTCTTTGGTTCTCTTTGCCCCAGTGGAACCGAACCTCATGCAGCTCGAACTCGTGATCACTGGGCAGGGGACCTCCAGTCACGACTGCAGCCAGAACACCAGGGGGAGATGGCGGGAAAACATATTGCATGTTAAATGTTTAAAAAAAAAAAAAAAGGAATGAAACAAAAATCTGAGAAGAGCCTGAATTATACTGCTGATTATCAGTCTTGCCGCACAGACTTGATGTTCAGTGATGACCGGTGCACGATGGTACCTGATTTTGACTTGAGCATGATCCTGACCGTGTGACCATCGTTGATGACCTCACAGTCTCGACACACCACGTAGTTGGGCGTTAAACCGACTTCCAGCAGTCTGGGGTCGTAACAAGCTTCTCTCGAGTTCAGGTTTATGGGAGACTGATTCTCTCCGTTTGCTTCAGGGAACAGCAGACCCCACTCCACACCTACACACACACACACACACACACACACACACATACAACTATTCAACACCTTCTGACCAATCACAACGCAGGGCTGTTGCGTCATCTGTGTGCTCACTATCGTCCTCATTCGTTCTAACAGTAACGTGTACGTTTGCTTGACGCTGTTGTGCCACCCATGGAGGTAAATATTTTCAAGTAAGATAAAAGGACCTTAAACACAAATCAATTTAATTGCTGTAGCGTGATGTTCACCTTCTCCAGGTGAAGCTACGCACTAAATCTACAACTTAGTCAAAGAAACACTTTTAAACCTTCGTTTGTTTTTCTCTCTCCTGCGAGTGCAGAGACAGGACGTTCACCTCCGTGGTAATGATGAGTAACACGAGCGTGTGCCGTAATCAGACTCAGATCAGACCTGTCTCGAGCGGATTAAGATCAGTGCTGAGTGCTGGCGTTTCTCTGTCAGGGACGAGTCCGGCCTCCTAACCACAAACAACCTTCAGAGAGCAAAACAAAGCATCGGGTAGAAGGCCGCAAGAGCCAGAACGAGGTCATGAAACAGTTCCGCTCGGGTGCGAGTGTAGCGCTCACTCCACTCTTACTCACTCCTGCACTGGCCTGGTGTTCTACAGGCCGTGTGTCTGTTTCAGTTAACGATAAAGATAGATACTTTATTGATCCTGAAGGAAATTCCAGATGTGCATACTAGAAACGTTTTCTAGTCTTGATATTACAAAAAAAAAAATCTGTGGACATTTTCCAGCAGGAAACCAACCAGTAGTTGTATTTTCTTCTTTTTATTGTCAGTAACAATAATATTGTCTATGAAGTGTTTGTTTTCACACCTTGTTACAGACCTGTTGGCATTTGGGGAGAAAAAAGAAACGTAGCAACTTCACTTTTCTTTGCACTGCACGGGCAACAGTTTGAAATGTTTACTATTACATTATTTTCCTAAGGAACACAAGGTTGTCTGTAATTTGGAAACAGATTCACGCCCCTCTTTTAAAAGCTTTGAACTTCTACATGGCAAGCCAATGGCACATAGTGGCTGAATTTTATGTAGCAAAACACGACACAGTCTGAAAAGCCAATCTCATGACATCTTTCTGTCGCAGGATCAAGCGAAACAACCTGATGTGCAAAACAGCAGCTTCTGCTAATAATACATAAGTCAACCAAATGTGTGAAATGCATTTTCGGAGGATGCTGAGGGCAAGAAAAAGGACTTCTGTTACTGTCGCTGCAGTCACTCGAGCAGCAGTAAATGATAGGTATGCTTTGCTCAACATTCTGTGGAATAACACCTTATGTGACTTGGACATTGTACGAACACCACGTTATATACCTAAAGCTATGTGGGATACTAGTGTAAGTTAGTCTGTAACCTTCTGCTTCATTTCCGAATCCATACGCCATGTTTTCCCCTCTGTCTCCCACCGGCACTGGTTTTTCAGCCATGCAACCTGTTCCCTGTGCATGGCAAATAAAATATAGAATAAACTTGCTCTCTGGTTTCCGGTTAGAGAATGTCTACATGCACACCTTAGAATAGAATACGTCTAGAATACGTCTATAGTCTAGACATCTTCATCTGAAACAGACACACGGCCTAAAGCATAGTTATAAAAAAATAAAAAAAATCACAGTCAAAGCACGAGTTTGCTACAGTTTGTATTAAAACTCGACCAATAAATTATTTATATTAAATTGCGTACTTAAAGAACCACCAACCAAACTGCATTGCAATTTATCCATCGTTACGAAACTGTGCGAGATGGAGTTATAGCGTTTTGCAAAATTACACGAAATTCTTTGGGTTATGTCAGTGTGAAGTTTGTGTAATTTTGCAAAACGCTATAACTCCATCTCGCACAGTTTCGTAACGATGGATAAATTGCAATGCGGTTTGGGAACATAGTTCCCAAAACGCTCTTTTGCTTTATAAAAGTCACATAAAATAATCCAGGAATAAATTGTCCCCAGGGTCAGATATCCTTCTGTCCGCACGTGATCTCGGCTCTGCTGCTTCCAGCCAATAAGAACTCCCTGAACTGGGTTTATATTAGCGACGGCTACCTTTTCTGTGTCTTTAATGAGGACGCTAAATAAAGGCAGGAGTTAAATTAAGATCTCTTCAGCTCCAGAGCCCCATCGCTATTAGCGTCCACAATCCTGTAAGGCTGAAAACTTCCTCCAGGGGATTTTACAATGTTCTCATTTTCGATATGCTGCCAAAACACACACACACACACACACACACACACACACACACACACACACACACACACACACACCACTGTTCTTCTTAGGGATTAACCTCACTTATTCTTGCTCTGTAAATTTACTGACCAAGTTCTGGCAAATCACTTGTTCAGATGAGCTGCATTTAAAAGAATTCACAGAAAGTTATTGGTCTTGAACCCACCACCTGCTGGTTTATTGAAACCTCAACCCTCCTGTATTCCCCATCAGCGCAGGGAGGGTTTACACGACAACACTGGCACTCGCCCCATCATTTGCAGGCCATACAGCGTTAGTGTTCGTGAGCTCACTAATTCACGTAAGCCATGAGTGTAATAAAAGTGAGCAGCGTGATAACGTGACCTCGACCGATCCACATGCCGACTGCAGCTAATTCAAATTCGGCAATTTTTCAATCCCACTTTAAACACACAAACTGCACAGCAACTTGTGGCTATAGTACAAAAGTATTCGCTCAATTTGTGCAAACAAACTAGAAAAAAATATAGAATGAATAGATGAGCCTTAGGTAAAGGAGTAGATCTGGGGGACTCATGGACGTAGAGTATTCTGGTGAACTGGTATGTTTAGATGCTGTCCTCCCCACTCTCATTGATCACTCAGGTTTGTTGACGGTGAGGTGATTGGTTGCTTTACATCTCAGTTCCCCCTCATGTCTGTGTTTCCTTCTGGCTCCTCCCTTTTAGTGATGATGTCATAGTTAGTCCTGCCGGAGTCCCTGCTTGCACTCTGCACTAAATATACATTCACTTTATACACTGTGTGACTGTGTCCAGACCTACAGTAACTGTTCTCTCTCTCTCTCTCTCGCGTGCGCTGATGGTGTGGGTTTAGGATCCAGACAGGACGTAGACTCTCTCTCTCTCCTCACACTGGTGCTGACATTAATGCTGCGAATTCTGACAAGCGTGAAGGTGCTGCGCTCTGATTGGTCAGAAGGTGTTGATTAGTTCTCTAGAACAGCAGCTCTAACAGTAGCGCAGGTTTATACTGACGCATTCGTTCTGGCGCGTTATCGTTTCCATAGAGACGGCTCGTACAGCGCAGACTCCACTGACGATAAACAGGATTGAGTTTTGTGCAAAGATAAACATGTTCCGGTGTCATGGATGAAGGAGTCTCCAGTTATCTTATTAACTTCAGGAGTGAGAGGATAACGGCCGGCCGAGTGTTTATAGCTGCTGTGACAGAAGTGAGAACTTGATTTGGCAAAATTATACGTAACATGGTTCCCAGTATGACATCATTCCCAAATCCATTACAATGTGGAACTGTTGGTGGGGGTTGCTGTGAGAGGGAGAAATAAAAATAAAATAAATTCTAATATAACCATAAAACCGTCAGAAAGATTAACGGTGCTTCGTCTCAACCTGCATCACTTCCTGACTCTAGATTAGTTTCCTCAAGTGTTTCATTCCCTTATTCCCATATTACAGTTTTAAATAATTAATATCATAATTAAGGGTCTAATTTGGAACGGATTATCTGCATTTACATTATTTCCTGTGGGAGAACGAGTTTCACAATACAAAATTTCACCTCCGGAGCGGATTAAACTCGTACGCCGAGGCTCCGCTGTACTGTCATAAAAAAAAAACAATATAAACAGAAGTCTTTCTTTTACATAATCCTGTTCACTGAACCGTACAGTGTGTGTGTGTGTGTGTGTGTGTGTGTGTGTGTGTGAGGTTAATAATCACAGCAGACAAATCCGTCACTTCGACTCTGGAAGTGTGTGAGAAAAGCTGAAGTGTGATCATGTGAAGTCTGCACTCGTTCATCAGCGTGTGCGTCTCGGCCCTTAATCAAACATCAGAGTGTTCGTTAACAGCAAACCAAACACTGTCTTATTTACACTACCTGAACAACATCCGCCACACACGCACACACACACACACTCTCACACTCTGCAGCACAGCCCTTACATGCACACAAACACGCCGCTATAACACACGGCATAATTTATTGATCCTGAAGGAAATTCCAGACTCGGGCGCAGGACGGCATTGTTCTAGCAACAGCATGGAGTCTAATCATTAAAATGAAGATAAACCTCAATTCTCTATATAAACAGCTGATAGTGTGTGTGTGTGTGTGTGTGTGTGTGTGTGTGTGTGTGATTTTCCTTTGAGTGTTTTATTCCTCACACACACACACCTTCAAGTATGATCACATTTCACTTAAAAAACATCACATCAATATTTTTATTTACACTCGGGGAGTTTTCACATTAGGCATGATTGATTTCTACCGAGTTCAGGAACAATTGACAAACCCCCCCCCCCCCATAGTCGCCCCCCCATCGCCCACCCATCCCCCTCCACTGCTATCCGGCATTCATGTTATTGTTTTTGTTCTCTGTACTCGGGTACACTTGATTATTTACACTCTCCGCTCCAGTAGGTGGCAGTGTGCACCTTCTCAGTTTTTGAGCCGGCGTTAAACACGAAGCAAAGAAGAGAACAAGGACGTTAATCTTCGTGCTCTGCCTAATTGTATAGATATTTTGGAAAACATGTTAAGACTAAAGCTCCGGCGTGCCTTCCTACTGTATCGGCGACAGCAGTGTGGGTCAGCGGATGAGACTGGAGCGTGCTACATGCACACTGCGACGCTGATGATGTCACGTGGGTCGCTTCTGTCCTCAGGTGCGACTGACTTCCTTCCGTACCTGATTGTACTGACTGTTCCTTCCGTACCCGTCTCACCCCCCATCGGACACGCGTTCGGTTCCCGATTGTGTCCTCACTGAAGACTGAAGACTGCGGAAAAGATCTCGCATCGCTAATGTAAAAAACGCCCTTAACGTCTGTAAAATAAACGAAAAATAAACACTCGCTCCTTCACCTCTCGTCCGGTTGTCACGTGACCAAGAAACGTCAAAGAAGAAGCGTAAACTCGTCTGTACAAGAAACACACGGCTACAGCTTCACCCCTGACACTGGAGACTCCTTCCCCTGACGTTACACACACACACACACACACACACACACACACACACACACACACACACACACACACATTTCCCAGGAACATAACACAGAAAACATAACAGCAGCTGCTGTCGCTATAGCAACGAGTCATTAATATAAACATGTTTGAATCGATTGCATGCATTTAAGAAGAAGAAGAAGAAGAAGGGAAAGCGAATGCGAGGCGACTGAAGGGGGGGGGGGGGTTCCTTCTCTCCCTCTCTCCTTCCTTCCTTTCATTCTTTCTTTCACAGACCAGCATCCAACATCAACTCCAACTGCACTTTTTTCAAATAAAGAAATAGCACATTATATCCCACACACATAATAAGAGAGCATTGTCTTCAGCTGTAGCTCAGTGACTTTCTAACCACAATAAGGTGTGTGTTCAGAGTCGGCTCTCGTATTTCACCGGGAGATAAACGAGTGCAGATCTGTCGCTCGGCTCTTTACCTTCCTCGTAGCCCCAGTCCAGCTCGTCTCTCCCAGGTAACAACTCCGTCTCCTCCATCACCGGGTCGGCCATACCACCGTCTCTCGCTTCCTCTGGATGGGCTCCAAATTGAAGAGTGTGTGTGTGTGTGTGTGGGTTCAATTCGGTGCCATAAAACCAAAAAAAAAAAAAAAAAAATCTCCAAAACTTTGGCAACAGAATCGACGCCAAGAAGCTTTCAGCCTCTTCTCCTTCCGTCTCCTAACACACACACACACACACACACACTCTCTCTCTCTCTCTCTCTCGCTCTCGCTCTCACACACACACACGTACTTCTCCTCTTCCAGGTGACTCAAGGCTGTACACCGGCTCCCTGTCCCTGCTGAAGCACAGAGCACACACACACACACACACACACAGAGCGCGCACACACACACACACACACACACACACACACTTATTCTTCCTCTGACTGGCAGTTAGTGTTGTTTCTCTGTAGCAGCTTGTTAAAAAACAAAACAACTGAGCAGCACAAACTGGTTAACACTCCAACCACGAACACACACACACACACACACACACACACACGGGAAATGGGTGAGGTTATAAAACACCCAATGAGAAAAGAGAAAAGCCTGGAGAAAGAGAGGGGAAAAGTAGGAATGCTACAGAAACTGAAAGAGAGATTTAATTACAGAAAAAAGAAATCAATGTTTCAGTTCAACCTTTCACACACACACACACACACACACACACACACACACACACACACACACATTTGTCTGAGGATAAAACTCAGGAAGAAAAAGAGGAATAATCTGAAAAAGAAGAGAAGAAAGAGACTGCTGGTGCAATAGACATGAAAAAAGAAAAGGACAGAAAGACAAGAAGAAAAAGAGGCAGGGAAAAGAAATATTCACCTGTGGATTGGAGGAAGAAAGAAAGAATGAACAAAAGAAGGGAATACAGTAGCAATGAAACTTAAGGAAGGTGTTTATCAATACATTTACAGAACAAATAATTAAATCACGGTCCGAAAAAATTAATCACGGTCCGAAAAAAGAAAGAATGTAATAAGAGTGAAGAAAGAAAGATAAATAAGCTAAAAAAGAAAACGTTACTAATGTGGTGCTTTGTGCAGAAAATAAATCAATAAATAAAGTCAGAAGAAAGAAGAGCGATGTGGTTCTGCTTATTGTAAATAAAAAAAGAAAAAGAACAGAAAAAGGAAAGTGTGGAAGTAATGCGAGACAGAGAAAGAGTGAGACAGAGAGAGACAGAGAGACAGGGAGAGTGAGACAGAGACGGGGAGAGAGAGAGAGAGAGAGAGAGAGTGAGACAGAGAGAGAGAGAGAGAGAGAGAGAGTGAGACAGTGTGGGAGAGTGAGACAGAGAGAGACAGAGAGACAGGGAGAGTGAGACAGAGACGGAGAGAGAGAGAGAGAGAGAGAGAGAGAGAGAGAGTGAGACAGTGTGGGAGAGTGAGACAGAGAACAGGGGATGATATTGGCTCAGGGGGAAGGTGGAGGGATTTTACAGCATGACGGACGAGAGGGTTTCTGTCTTCAACACAATACACACTCACTTTGTGTGTGTCTGTGTGTGTACATTCCCACTGAGTCATCTGCACTCTATAGACTCTCTCTCTCACACACACACACACGTCTATCTGGGTCAGGGTTTGAAGCACAAACCTGTAGAGTGATGTCATAAGCACAGTTCCAGCTGAACCGGGTTGGGTTTGTCCTCGTGGCCTTAAAGACTGAACCGGTTACACAACCAGTGCGGGAACCTTTAGAACAGCATGATGCGTGGTTCAGCTAATACATGCATACACACAGTGTTAATAAACATGCGGTCACGCTGCAAATACACACGGCGCTGGCTTGAGTGACGCAATAACAGGTATAACGTTTCTAATAATGGTTCACCGCTGGTGGAGCGTCTGACAGTTAGATGCAGACCACAAGATCTCACCCCTGTCCTTACAGCCACCACGTACACTCCCCCCAGCACTAACGCTAACGCTAACCAAGTACTCTGCGACCTGGAAACACCATGCACCACATGTTCACCTGAGAACATCAAGGGCCAAACTGAAGAGCCAAAGCTAGAGAAACCGCAGATACCTACAGAACAGCGGTGATGCACCATGCATGTAGCAGAACATCGAGACCATGAACAACTTCAGGACGACAACAACACATGTCTGTGACAGTGACACGTTCTCTTTCTTCTAGCCAGATGCGCTTCTACAACAACTTCTACAGGAATAAAGGTCTACAGCGAGACCAGCACACAGAAAGGCTGTGCAGACAGCTAGCGAACGTTGTCACTGACAGCAACACATACATGAGCAGTGCTGTCGCTCCAGTGTGCTTCAAGGCCACCACCATAGGCCCTGTACCGCTCAACTGATGACGCCTCTGCAACCACTCTCCATCCGGCCCGCTCACACACCTGGGCAATACACTCATTCCTCAGCACCTTATTAGAAAGCTAAGCTGCTGGACCTGAGCTCCTCCCTCTGCAACTGGATCCTGGACTGGATCACAAGCAGCATCGTCGGTTCCACCACACTGAACACCAAGGCTTCTCAGAGCTGTATGCTCAGACGACTGCTATTCATGACTGTACAGGTAGGTCGTATGAGGTGACATGGAGGGGATCCACATCTGCCCGACGCAGACTCTCTACTGGTGTTCCACAGGGCTCAGTACTTGGTCCTCTTCTGTTCTCCCTCTATACCTGGTCTCTTGGTAAGTTCATGTCATCGCATGGATTTTCATACCATTGTTATGCAGATGACATCCAACTTACTCTCTCCTTTCCTTGGCATCTAAGTGGTGCAATAAACTTCCTCTAGACATCCGTACAGCTGAGTCTCTGACAGTCTTTAAACAACGACTTAAGACATATCGGTTTCTTTAGTATTTGGACTAGGTTAATAAGTGGAGTAGAGCTAGTAGAGGTCAGCGCTTGCAAAAGGTCAGAACTAGCAGGGCAGGACTAGTATTGGTTATAGCCGTTTGATCAGGACCAATAATGGGGGATTTTAGTGGCAGGGCTGTTAATGGAGAGGGGCACTGGAGGAGGAGGAGGAGGAGGAGGGCTTTTATAGTGGAGAGGTATTAAAGGGACATGGCTGTTGGAGAAAGGGGGGGGGGGGGGTATTAAAAGCACAGAGCATCTGAAGATCCTGAACTTTTCCACTTTGAATTATAAATTAAAAACACATAAATCAACTTATTAATATAAAGCATTACTAATCATTCAGGTTCACTGTTTAATAAATGATCTGAGGGACAGTCTCAGAGGATTTCACTCGTCTGTGTGTGTGTGTAAGAGACAGGTGAGGTCAGTGAGGAACTGAAATGACCCACCTGATATGAAAGGAGAAGCTGCTGAATTTAGTGACTAATTAACTGCAACGAGGTCATGACCTGCACTTTAATAACACTCTGGACACACACTCGACCACGCCCCCTACACACCTGCACTCTCTCTAAACAGAATTTAACAGACACTTAAATACACAAGAAAAATTAACGGACAAGTAAGTTGGAGGGGGAGACGCGACAAAAGAGACAAAAAAGGCAGTTTGTTGCAGCCTTAAAGAGCAAATAAAAAGGATGAAGGATATACAAGAAGAGCGGGAAGAACGACAAAAGAATGAACAAAGACAAACAATGTACAGTAGACAAAGAAATAATGACTGTGAAACTAAAGGCAGAAAAAGATAAAAGGAATGCAGAAAGAAAAACAAAACAGGAAAACATGCACACAAATCATAAGAAAGGAAAATAGAAATGTACAAAGAAACAGGAATTAAGATAGAGAAAGACTAGAATAAGAGAAAGGAAGGAGGGAAACAACAAATCAAGAGGGCAAGAAATAAGGAAGGAAGAAAGAAAGAAGACCAGAAACAAAAGGACAAACACTATAAGAAGAAATAAGAAACAAGACAGAGGGAAAGTAGACAAAAGAAATGCAGAGAGCTGCGTGAGATACAGCGCCCCCTCTGGCGTGTTGGAGAAAACGAATGAGGAATAAGTAAAAGCACAGCCCCGCCATCTAGTGGACATTACAGAAACTACCGGAGCAAAGAAAACAGAACGTGTAAAAGAAAAAGAGCAAGTTAAAAAAGAGGAAAAATACATTCAGTTCGTTTGAGAAACACAGACACTTTTCATTTTTAAAGCATTTTATTTTTTTAGGCAACTGGTTCCTTTAAAAGTGGCCACAGAAAGAAGAAGCGACAGAACAAACAGACGAGTAGAAATTTTTATTCACTTTATTATTATTATTTTTCTTAACAAAGCCAGAAATCCCAGAGTTTTATAAACCGGATAGTCGTCCATCGTCACCTTTGTGCAGTAATTAGTTCAGCGTGAAGGTGAGGTGCACCTGAGCAAAGCAGGTGAACGTGTGAGCTGTGGCCACGCCCACTTTTACAAAGCTTACCTTAAAAAAACAAACAAAAAAAAACCATCAATTCCACAGAAATCTGAACTGCTCATGTTCGAACGTCTCTGCAGGCAGCGACTCCTGCGCTTATCATCAGAGGGAAGTTCAGGTTCTCAGGGGTCGGGGGGGGTGACAGGGCTGAAATGCTGAGGTGTAAGTGCTACTCCTTATACTCCAGGAACTGCTGAAGTCTCTTCTGATGCTCCGCCGACATACTGACAGCACTGACACAAACACAGGAAGTGACATCGGTCAGATTCACATCATAAGATTCAGCATTCTACCATACGAAATAAATATCCATTTTAAAATTCTCCAACAAGCAGCTGGATCAGCGCTCTGAGAACGCACTAGTGGGCGTGACCTAATATTCTAATGAGTGGCTTGACTGGCACCTCTGAGAGGTCATGGAGAGTTACTGGACGGTAGCGCTGAGAGATTTTATACTGAATAGCAGGTTCAGAGCTTCTGTAGTCACAGGGACCTAAAGTAGACGAGTATCAGGTGGCTGAGAACTGGTGAGACATCGGAGCAGAATGTGAGATGGAGCAACACTTGGGAGCTCAATCGTGACGATTCATGACAGATCTTAGCCAGATCTTAGTTCACAGCCAGGTCTTGGTTATGCAGCATGAATTCATACAGTTCATACCACAGTCCGAGGTGATTGCAGTTCATAGTGAACATGTATTCAGCCCGTAGGCGAACCAAGAGATGTGACGTCACATGGTTAAGTGACAATTCTGCAAATGGTTCAGGAATATACAAAAGGCCCTTTATACTCATGCTACACTGACTAGTCACATAATGTCACTCGTCAACACAGGTTGGAGGAAGTTTGCTTGAAAGCGTTCCCCGCTAACCTCGCGATCAAGAGATAATCTACCGAGTGCTAGCCGAGTGAGCAAAACCTAGCGGTGTTTAGAGCAAAAGTGAACAGGAAAGCTAATTTAGAGCCAACATGGAGATAAACTAAACTAGCAAATTGGCGCTAATCTAGCAGGACGGCGCTAACAAATTTTGATCTAGATCACGATTAGCTCTTGATCACTTGAGGTTAGCTGACGGACCTGACATGAGTGTAAGCGGTGCTGATGAGTGACATCATCTTTATGAATACATTACCCAGGATTAGTCCCGCCCACTTTACATACACAAGACGACACTTGCAGTATGTGCGAGGGAGACATTAAAAAAAATAAAACGGGTAATGATTCAAATGTCAGACCATGCCCCAAAACAGGCCACACCCACAAAATAGGCCACACCCACAAAACAATTCTACTGAGGCGTGTTTAATCTTACAGCATAACCGAAGTGAATATTTACTGTAAGCGATCTCCGAACGTGGTGGTTATCCTGTAGATGGCGGTCTTCAGAGCCGCTCTCAGAGCGAAGCGCAGCGTCTTATAGGACGAGTCGCCCAGACTGCACGACGTCTTCCCGGGCTTACTGGAGGCGTGAGGGAGCTTAAAGTGACGGTCCACGGCCTGGAACAGAAACACTCTCATTTAAAATCATTTTTAAATCAACAGAGTAGGAACGGAACAGGAAGTGATTTAATCTCAGTGACTGAATCCACACCACTGCAGGTTATCACTAATATTTTGGATTTCTCCCTCTGTGCTTACCTCCTGCAGTGAGAGCATGCCACTGAGGATGCTGGGTAATGTAGTCTGCACCACTCCGTATTTGTCCTCAGAGTATGAAGCAGCCACCAGATGAGACAATCCTGTTAAATTAAGACAAATCATCAGGCTTTACTTAACCCAATAAATACAATTATCATGATTAAATAATTTCTACATGAATTCTTTATTAGTCGTTTCAATTAAGAGCTACGTTAAACCTTCCCCATCAGCAGGTATAATATTATACATGTTAGCAGGGACAAAAAAGTGAAAAAACACTTAATGTAACCCAGCAGCAGGTGGCGCCGGCATTCGCTCACAATTGTGTCTGTCATATGTAACACAGTTATGTCCATTTTATTTATTTCAGTCTGGAAAATTTTTGTCAGTTTTGTTGCTTAAATATACAATTTTATTTACATTTAGAATTTTTCATTCGCTCCATGTTTAAAATTTACATCAAATTTGTTAAGTTTCCGTTTCAGATTCGCGTTTGTACGTTTTGTTAATTTTACAAAGAAAACAAAATACGCAACATGATTATGTTCTCACATGGTTGTTTTTATGGAACATGAAACTGTAAATGTATCCAGTTGATTGTTTATAACCACATTACAATCACCTGCTCGCGTCCTCTTCTGGAAGGGGCGTGGTCTGTTCCTACGTAGGTGGGTTTGAAAGGTAAAACATATTAGCTTTGTGTTGCAGTCGTGTTTGCTAGCTAATGTAGTTATGTGTTATGTAGCTAACGTGCGAGTTAGTTAGCCTAGTTAGACTGCGAGCTCTGCTATTCAGCAAACAGTCCAGTTTAAATAACCGCTGATGGACGCGGCTACAGAATCCAGAACTGAGGGCGACTAGCAGGAGGTTATTAAACTTAACATTAAGATACATTTCCACAAACTAAGCCTTGTTGTTTGTCCTTGGTGTGGCCTGCGCGGAGTTATTTTTTTGAAAAATGAGAAACTAAGACGTTTGCAACATCAAGCGCTAAAAGCTTAATAAACGTAAAAACATTTGTTACAGCTGTGAGTTAACGAGATGATCAGATGATTTTTTTTTTGTCACAGTTTTACAAAAAAAAAAAAAAAAAAAAAAAAATGGCTCATTAAAACCTGCATTGTTTTTCCGTAATGTTGTGTAAAAAATAGACGCAAGAATATTCCCCACCTTCCAGAGCCCAGATGTGAGCCTGGCTATCAGCAAACAGGGCCTGACTCGAAGCCTCGGGCAGCTGTTTAACACAAAAATACAGAAATATACACACAGAAAATTTTTTGTTTCATTAAAAACTAAAATAAAAAACCTGGATTTAAACACAAAATAATAATTAACCAGCACCTTTACATGTTGAAGAATTGAAGAATGAAGGTCAGAATTGCGCAAAGTGCAGCTAAATTAAAGGGGCAGTGTGTAATTTTCACTACCTTCTACTGCCCATAGAGGGCGTGGTTAATTTCAGGGTCAGAAATACATTTGTAAAACAAATGCAAAAAAATATGTAAATAAAAAACCCTAGCCAGGCACATCACATGAGAATAAGCCAAGGGATGAGTTTACTTAAGTGTCTCTCGTTCTCATTAGAGAACGACAGATGTAGGAAAATTACAGACCGCACCTTTAAATCAGTTTGAGCTGTTTGCATTCACATTTTAAAAATACAAAAACGTACAGTGATTGTGGTGAAAGAACAACCACAAAATTGCATTATTATTATTATTATTAACATTCAAACAGAGGGAAAATACACAGCATGCATCAGGTAGGAGATTTAATGATGAAGAGGAAGATCACAAAAATGAGGAAAATAAAAGAGGATTTGTATCTCTAAATATGCAAATAAAAAAAATGTCCCACAGGAAAAAAAATCTAAATTAAAATAAAAAAAAAATCTAAAAAGTATATATTTTATTCATTCATCAACTGCAGCATTTTACAATTATAAACACAAATATATTTAAAAAAATGATTTTGGAGTCAGTGTGGCAATAAACGAATTATCACTCAATCACGACACGTAGCTGAATCTATTTTTTGATCCAATCTCTACTGAAACTACTGAAAATTACCCAGGGTTGATTGTGGGCGTGGCCTGTATATCTTTTTACAAAGATATCTTTTTTTTTTTTTTTAGATGAGAAACAGTTAGGTAGCTATATATAGCATCTATATAGCAACTAGCTAATCAATCAAAAATTAGAGAACTAACTGCTTTACGCCACGCACACACAGAGAAAGAAAAGTCATTAAAGTTAGGGTTAAAGGTCATTTCACGATCACCGGTTCATACATGCAGCATGCTGATGAAAGTCGTTCATGCTTCATGCATTCATGTACAACCTTCTTACCTTATTAAATAAATACACAACCAGCACACGCTTTGCCAAGAAACCTTTAACCTGAACAGAACATTTTAGAGCAGGAAAAACATACAGTCAATAAACCACCCACATGTACAGCGTAACTATATCGAGATTAGTACATAAATAAAAATAAATAAATAAATAAATTTTGAAAATTTTGAAAAATAAAACCCTAGCATCACTGTAATGTTAAATCTCAAAACGAAGTTAAAAATAATAAAAATTTATAAATTAAAAAAAAGAGAAAAAGAGCAGCAGAATCACTGCTCCTAGACCATGCCAGTGGGTGGGGCCTAATATTCTAATGAGCAAGCTTGATTGACAGCCTTATTTTTGAGGCTCCACCACTCAAACACATTATAGCATCAATCACTATGTTAGCCTTCTCTCACTAGGTTCGAATTCTGATTGGTCCTGCTTAGCTTAGCCCCAATTTCCCAGTTTCAATCTGAATTACTTTTAGTTTTTTAAGTTACTCTGTGTCAGATTTTAGGGACAGTGTTAGAGGAGTGTGTATGTGCATGTGTGTTTTCTCAGCACCTGTTCCTTCCTGTTTTGGAGCCACTGGGACAGAAAGCTGGGTTTCTGTTCTTCTGCAGGTTTGGGGGCGGGATCAGGAGATGGCAGTGGGCTCCCATTGGTCTGCGATTCTGTGATCAAGTGACCATGTGTTACATGACAGGTGTAATTTTTTTCCGGACCAAAAACTCATGAGACTTATAGGCGTGGCCAGAGATGGAAAGAGATCTCACCAGTGGACGTGCTCCACAATTTGGGGTTCCTCCGCGTGATGTGAGGACTCTGGACCGAGGCCCACCAGAGTCTCGGGGCCACCTGTGGGCTGAGTAGGGGTCTGAGGGCGGGGCTAGAGAGTGAAGTACTCAGGTCGGGGGTGAATGGGGCTGTCAGGGGCGGGTTCACACCCCTCACTGCAGAACCAAACACCGAACCAGGAGTGTGGATCAGGGCACTGGCGCGAGGAGTCTGAGGAAGATCCTCCGTCCCAGATGTCACTGCAAAAAAAGTAAATGACACAAACATTATTATTATTATTATTATTATATTCGCCCGGGGCATTAAAAATAAAGTCATGACTAAATGCAGACTTACAATTATTGCCAAAAAACAGAACTACAAATCGCTAACATTGCTAGATTTAATGTCAGCATCATTCCTACTGTAGAGAAGCTAACATACCAACATACAACTGACAACAAAGCTAGCATACCTGCTGTCAAAGTTAGCATAACTAACCTGGTAACTTGTCAAAGCTCGTGTACCTGCTACATTTACTTTACAGCATTTGGCAGATGCCTTTATCCAGAGCAACTTAAATTTTACTTCATTATATGTAGGAGCAGTTGAGGTTTAAGGGCTACGGGGTACCTCAGTGGTTAAGTCATTGAACTACGATTCGGAAGGTCCCAGGTTCAAATCCCAACTACAACCAACAAGTTATCCCTGCTTAACCCTTCAAATGCTCAGATGTATAATGAGATAAAAATGTAAGTCACAGCGTCAGAGTGGCGCAGTGGGAAAGTGCCCGCCCCATCATCCGGAGATCGTGAGTGAGTTCGATTCCCGGGTGATGCTGTAACCTCTCGCAGGTCTAGAGAGCGCTGATTGGCCGAGCGCTCTCTCTTAAGAGGTACTTAGTGCTCCCACATTAATCACGGCTCTGTGAGCTCACGCAAGCGGAAGGAGTGGTAAGCGTTGTCCCTAGTGACGGGGAGGAATTGGATACGACTTAATTAGTGAGAATTTAACAAATAATCATAAAATAAACAAATTTTTTTTTTATAAATTGCGGGTGAAATTTTTTTTTTAATAATTTTAAGTTGCTTTGGATAAGGGCGTCTGCCAAATGTATGCATGTATAAGGGCTCCTTTATTACCTCTTATTACCTACTATCAAAGCTAGCATACTTATTACTGAAGCTAGAATAACTAATTTGGTAATAAACATAACCAACTTCAAAGCTAACTTAAATGTCAAAAAACGTACAGAACAAAAAGGCATAATTAGCAAATGTAAATATCTAAATATGCAGCTAAGAACTACAATATCCATGAAAACGTGCATAATTAAAATAAAGTTAACATAGTTATGTTGGCTACGTATCTAGCTAACATAGCAGACATAACTAGGTTAGCCTAGCTAAGCTAAACAATAAATGCAATTTAACCATCATTATTAGAACAGCCAACAGTACAAACGTCACTAATATAGCTAGAAAACTAAAACTTGCTAACATGCTTGCTAACATACCTAAGCAGCTATACTAGCACTTAGATATACTTTATAACTAACAAAATAAGCATACTGATAGCTAAGATTTCTAAAATAAATAAGTAAATAAATAAATAAAAGAATGAATGAATGTTTGTTGTTTTTGATTAGATGTGTTGGTCTGATATTGTTAAAAATGAAAATAGGGAAAATAAGGAAATATTAGCTCCCTAGTGTGTGTGTGTGTGTGTGTGTGTGTGTGTGTGTGTGTGTGTGTGTGTGTGTGTGTGTGTGTGTGTGTTACCCGAGCAGGACGAGGAGCTGGATCTGGAATCACTTTTCTCAGACGGTGGTTTCGCTCTGCCGTTAGATGCCACAACGTCGTGATGAGCGATGAGACGCTGCGTTAAGGCACTCAGCAGGGACACACACTCCTTACTGATAGCATTCCAGTTGTGAGGGTGACCACCTGCACCAAATGCACACACAGAATGCTAGGTAATTGTGAAACACAAACACTGTAAATATGAATGAGGAGAACAATTAGGTTAAGACATTTAACCCTTTTAACCAGTAACCATGGAAACAACATAGAATTATCCGGAACACTAATATTTACCTCAGACATGCTGGCTAACTCATGAGAAAGGGCACAGAATGATTAGCATCTGCAGCTAATCCAACTCAGACAACAGCTTGCTTTAACTGAGTTGTTTTTAATCGGTTTTATAGTTTCTACAACTTTAAGATTCCAAACAAGCCGTAACCATGGAATTATCCGGAATGTCAACTTTTACCTCAGATATGCTGGTTAACTCCTGAGGAAATGTACAGCTAATCCAGATCTGCTGTTCTGACTTACAGTGGAACCTTGGCTTACGAGCATAATTCATTGCCGGAAGTGGGCTTGTGTCCCAAAACACTCGTAAACCAAATCATCATTTCCCATAAGAAATAATGAAAACTCAAATTATTCGTTCCACAGCCCCAAAAAATAAATACATAAAATAATTTATATGATCTATAAAATGAAAATAAAACAAATTAATCTGCACTTTACCTTTAAAAAAAAGTACAAATAAATCCCGACAGATAAGTGTTTCCGTTGGTGCGCACAGGCGCCATGTGTGTGTGTGTGGTGTGTGTGTGTGTGTGTGTGTGTGTGTGTGTGGAATTAGCCCCTTCCCTTGCCTCATTTTACACAGTAACACTCCTCCTCCCTCTCCCCACCTCACTTTTTAGGTTTCACAACAAACGCATAAACACAGCGGAAACACCGTTTTAACGGAAAAGGTGAGAGAGTGACGCTCAGTGTCAAAATAAGAGTCGCATGTGTGATACATGATACTCGGCGCTCGTAAACAAATACTTGCTCGGTTTCCGATTAAAAATTTATTCAAAATCTTTGCTCGGTTTGCGGAACACTCGTAAACCACGTTACTCGCCATCCAAGATTCCACTGTACTAGTTTCCTTTAATTCATTTAAATGTGGATGTTCCGGATGTTTTTGTACGTCTGTCGCCAAGTAAAAATGCAGAACTAATATCATATTTTATCTAGTAATTTTCACAACAATTTTATGTTATATTTCTGTAACGTTGTTAACGTTTGTGTGTATTTTTTTTAGCATAATTTTTTTTTATACATGTATAGGTATAACGTTAGCCATGTTGAGAAGTTTGCTATGTTTTCTTTGACAACTTCTGAATAACGGTTAACCTCTCTACATTATTTATATTAGCAACATTAAAAATAACAAAATTTCATCAAATATAGCTACTTTTAGCTAGACTTTTGTTACCTTGTTTAACTGGTTAGCTCTTTGGTATCAAGTATGAGCATTTTTTTTTTTTAACATTATATACTTCACACATTTAAAAAATTAACACCACAAACAAAACAAAGAAGGAAAAAAAATGATTATGAGTTAGGTAGCCACGATAAGTCTCTAGCCTGTACTCAACAGCTACGATCTACATTTGCCTAGCAACTTAAAGAGAAAACTACCACACCCCAAAATAAAATGCTAACTAATTAAAATAAAATGTAAAACTAAAAACCACAATTAACCCACCGCATATGAGCTTAGTGCTCAACACACAGAGCAATGGGAGCAGCGTTACCTGGCTGACTGAGGCTGAAGACTTCCTGTCTACGTGAAGGAGAATGCTGGGAAAGCAACGCCAAATCCTGCAGAGCCAGAAACTAACACCACAAACAAAACAAAGAAGGAAAAAAAATTACTATTGGGTTAAAAAAAGATGAAGAACGATTAGGATTTTTAGCAATGGCAAATACCTTCATGACCAAGACGTTATTTTCAGTCAGGACTTTAGGAAGGCACTCTTCTGCATCCTCGGTGAATGACGACTGCACCGGAAAACTGTATGGCTAGTCAATAAGAGCGGATTCAGGACAAACTAAATAAAACTAAACTAAGCATGCGTTTCCATAGCAGTTTTATTTTTTACTTACCAGCTAACAGTTTTTAACTCTACTGCTGTTTTTCATTAAATCACATGACTAACTGTACAATGATTAAAACTGACTAACACTACAGTTCAATTATTTAAACGAAAACAATGGAAAAAAAAAAGACTAAACGAGACAAACAATAAAATAAAGAAAGACTATAACTTGAGAAACACGAACATGCCTCAAATTCAACTAAACCAAACAAGTAAATGAAAATTTGCACTAATAGAAAATTGCACTAAATTTGGTGTAAACTAGTAAAATTACTAAAATTAAGCAACTAAAATCTAATACGAGTTAGCCAAATAATTAAAAGAAATAATCTAACCAATCAATCAATTAATTAATTAAAAGACTAAACTCTGGCTATGACTATGATTAAATTGAACTGGATTAAGTGATCCAATTACTAAAATTTGACTATAACTAAACTTTTACTCATTTGACCGGTTAATCCAGTTCAATTTAATAATTTATCTAACGCTAACCAAAATGACTAAAATTTGTTTAAATCTAATTCAAATAACTAAAATTCCACTAAAGTTCAATTCAATTCAGTTTTATCTGTATAACGCCTTTAGCAATCGTCATCGTTGCAAAGCAGCTTTACACCATCAAAAGAATTCTTTAAGTTTGTGTGGAATGTGAATGAATCAAAATTCATTCATTCATAAAGCTAATTCAAATGACTAAACTTTAAGCGTAATTTTACTTAAACTAATAAATTAAATTTCTGCACTAAGCGTCCTACACGCCGGCTAAGGCGGAAACGACTACACACAGATGGCTTCTCTGTGAAACGCACACCAGCGTGCTGTAGTCTGTAAAAACACAACGTTAAGAAGTGAGCTCGCTCCCATGTACCTCTGTGGCGTAGATCCTGAAGAGCACCACGGTGAGGTTCCAGATGAGCAGCAGGAAGGTTCCACTGATCCACAACTGATAGAACAACAACACATCACACAGTCCTCCGAACGAGTCGAGAGAACTCGCAGAACTGAAACACACAGAGAGAGACGGAGAGAGTATTTTAAAACATTTTAACTGTGGCTTTGCCTCATCCTGTTATATTCTCCTGCTCTGAGAAATGAGGGAGAAAATGAACACTTGTAAAGGAGTAACAGATCGCTGCCCCTAGTGGGCAGACACGACTGGTACAGTTATCTGATGGAACGCAAGCGTAAAACGACATCGGAGCTCGTGTTAGCTCAGTATCGAACCTGTCTCGGTGCAGACTCAGTGTGTTGGAGATCCATTTCCTGGGAATGTGTCCTACAAGATCAAAGACAAACAGTTACTTAGGAGAAAAAAAAAAAGTTTTTAAATGTTTAAAGTGCGTTTAGTATTACTCACCAAAGAGAAAATAGAGGATGACGTAATTCCTGACGGAATATAGAGACTGAATAGCGCTGCACTTCACCAGCCACCACACTGAGCCTTTAAAGCGCATGTACTTGTATTGCTGCAACACACACAGTTTATACACCATTAGCGGAGCAGTGACACTGACAGAGGTGAGAAGGGGGGCGTGGCCAGACATCTGACTACAGCTGCTAGAGCTGCTAAACGGAAAGAAAAAGTTCACTTGCTTTAGTTTTTTTCTCCTCCTCCTGTCGCAACTTCAGGAAAGAAGTGCAGAAAACAAACATCCAGGACAAGTCAGGGTGAACGATTATGATTTTTTAAATGAAAAGTCCGTATGTACCTGTATGATGTGAAAGGAGACGTAGTGGATGTTTTGGACGACACCCAGTAAGCTGTGAGAGTAGCCCATAAACGCTCCGGCCAGCAGCATGAACACGTGATACTCGTTCAGACACACGACAACGGTACCACTGTGGACCAAACACACACACACACACACCACACAGCAGGTCAACATTCTGACTTCATAAACATCACTTATTGTAAAGAAACGTCCAGTGACAGCAGGCAGCGTGAGGGCGCGGCAGCGCTCAGACATCTGATACGGAGGTTCTGATGTCCACATTAACGTGTATTAACTAAGCATGCTGTACCTCTGCATTATACAGAACACTGTCTCTGCTCCGGGATAGTTCTAACGAAAAATTCAAGATAATGTACAGTACTGTTCAAAAGTTTTGATCCCACCCCTCATTCCTTCATATTTTGATTCCCAAATGGACAGACTTTCTTGCATCCTTAATGAGGACTTGAACAGTTCTCGTTTCCTGAAGGTCTTTTTCAGTTTCTGAGGAATGTTTTGTTTCATTATAGCATAAAAGAAAACACCACATCAAAGTTAAGGCATGAACCAGTGAGAAACAGGTGCAGATGATGAGCCGGTGATCAGTATACTGCTGATGCTGAATGGTTGGTTCTGAAATGAGATCGCTGCTGAGGTTGTTACATAAACTACCAGTTTTTAAACTGTATCTTTAGGCACTTGGCAGCCTGTCGCAGTGACACATTTGTTCACATTGTGTTCATTTAATCTAAATCACTTAATTTTATTTAATATGAAGAAAGGCGAGAGGGTCAAGACTTTTGCACAGGACTGTATGTGTATAAGACTGAAACGTCTGTACAAGGCCTGATTAATAATAATAATAATAATAATAATACAAAGAAGAAGAGAAAGAATACATCTCTCATTCTTGATATTGTTTTGCATATGATGCTCATTTAATAAAAATAACTAGACATTTAAAAAACGTTTATTTGCATTGCAATTTCTTTTACACAAATATTAATTAATAAATCGTCCAGTCCTATTAAGACTATACAGACTTTTTTGTTTGCATTTTATACCACATTAAAAAATAATCTCTGTAAAACTACATGCTGTTTTAGGGAGGGGGGGGGGTGGGGGGGATTCGATTATGTATTACAATTCTTTCATGTGGCGAATCATGTATCATCACACTGACTCCAAAATTATTATTTTATATCAAACATTTATTTGTTTATTTGTACAAGTTTGCATTTGAGGTGGTAAAATGTTGTAGTTTCTCTATGATCCTAAACTATTCACACACTGGCAGGCAGCACAGCGGATTATTTGTGATAATTTACAGAATCGTGATGTAAACTGACTCGACAGAGAGGTAACATCGTATCGGCTGGTCAATGGCGAGTCTCATTCCTACGGTTTCTTGTCTTTTTATCTCACAAACTGAGATTTTTTTATAAATTGAGAGAGTGTGTGTGTGTGTGTGTGAGAGAGAGATCACCTCTCGCTGTGTACGCAGGGAGAGTGGAGCGTCTGGTAGCGTCCGCCGGCCATGACACACACACACCACATGAGCAACATGCCGGCTGCGCAGTGCACCAGAGAGTGAAGACACCGGCGAGGGTGGAGCACTTCAGCCAGGAGCGCCACCCGAGAGCACGGGATGGAGGGAACAACTGGGAAACAAGAAACAAACACATGATCAATCTGGGCACTTCCTGTGTGTGATGATGATGATGATGATGATGATGATGACAGTGTGTGCAGCAGGCAGGAGTTCTGACCCGTGTAATACTGCAGGTTGAAGAAGGCGAGGAAAATAACGGCTGCACAGAGGAGGAAGACGGAGAAAACCATACTCGCCTCTGTGAGCAAACCCAGACAGCCTGTAAACACACACCAAGAGAGAGAGAGAGAAAGAGAGAGGGGGGGGGGGAGGGAGGGAGGGAGGGAGAGAATGAATAAAACATGAGAAACAAACAGAAAAATCTCAGCTGAAAAATATAATATTGAATCGAGATGTTTCTAAAATCGTGACTTATAGAATCGCAATTTTATTAAATCAGCACTGAGGTACCATGATATTGTCTCGGGAGGTGACTGCAGATTCTTATACCTAGTGTGTGTGTGTGTGTGTGTGTGTGTGTGTGTGTGTGTGTGTGTACGTACCTGAGAGCCAGTGTGTGGGGTAAAACACACTGAATCTGATGAAGAAGACGAGCAGACAGATGATGGGAGGCAGCAGCAGCACTGACCACACTATACTCGCTAGAGCTCTCCATCTCAGCACCTGAAACACACACACACACACACACACACACACACACCATTCATGGAGTCATCTGTACATTTAAAACATTTATATGGTTTATAATAATAATAATAATAATAATAACGCTTGAAGCCTTTATGTGCTTTCTAAAGCATGATCTCATAATGACAGAGGAACACACATTTCTCTCTTTCTTCTCACTCACACACACACACACACACACACACACACACACACACACACACACACTTCAACCTAAAATCACTAAACACTTCTTAAACACAAAACTTCTATCAAAATAATCAGTACAATAGTAGATATTTATGTTTACTACAGTACAAATTCCTGCTTTGAAAGCCTGACATACTATAAACACTGAGATATTTTTGTAATTATGTGATATTTATTCATTTAACGTTTTATTATTAGTATTATTGTGATTAGTGGTGCTGCTTATTCTTCTATTTCCTTCATTTCTCCTTATTTACAACTTGAATTGGCCTGAATCTCAGCTAAACATCGGGAAATAATCCTTACCTTCCGTATAAACCAGCAGCTCTGACGAAAGGAAAACATTTTAAGAGATAAAGATATAAAAAAAAATAAACTTTAAGTCTTTAAAGAATTTCACATTTCCACACTGAGCTTTCAGAGACCGGCGCGTGATTATGCGACATTCCGCGCCACTCATTCGAAGGCCCCCGTGAGGACCCCGGGCACGAGGAGGGGGCGGGGCAGGGGCGGCTACAGAGAGTGCCTGAGCAAAAAAAAAAAAAAAAAAAAACACACACACACACAAAACGATTCAATTAAATTAAAAAGGGCCCTTTTGCGCTTTTTATTGAACTGAATTAATTATAATGAGATGATGACTATTTTTTATATTTTATTTAATGTATATTAAATGTATAATTTATTATTATAAAATCAAAAACAATCAATTAAAAAGAGAAAACAAACAAAATAAATCAATCAATCAACAAACCAACCAATCAATCAATCAATCAATTTATCAATCAAACAAACAATCAATCAACCAATCAAACATATAATCAATCAACCAAACAAATAATCAGCCAATCAATAAAGCAATCAAACAATTAATCAAACAGTCAATCAAACAATCAATAATCAAACAAATATTCAATTAACCAAGCAATAAATCAAACAATCAAACAGATAATCAGCCCATCAACCAACCAATCAATCAAACAGATAATCAACCAATCAATAAAGCAATCAAACAGTCAATCAATCAAAATAATAATTAATCAACTGATCAATAAAGCAAATAATCAAACAAACAAAAAACCAGGTCTTTATACTGTACACATTCGTCTGCATACGTTTTATGAGTAAAAAATTTCCAAATAAAATGTTAATAAATGACATCAAACATGCATTCTAAGTAAACTTCCACTTCCATATTCAAGTCAAATAAATGTACACATTTATCCTCATATGTAGAAATTGCCCATGCATGAAGCCTGAAACAGTATGTGGAAGTGTATTTCCTTTGCATTTGGGAAAGTCAACGTATAAGCAAAATATGTTCCTTTATGCATTGCGGTCTTATTTCGAATAGCTGCCGCCGTTGGGTAGTGTAATGTTTCTTCTGTCTAAGTTCCTGTTTTTCTCAGGTTCCCATCTCTGTCTGGTTTCGAAGGCGTTTGCGGGGAGCATCTGCGTGGAGCTGATGGACATGTCTGTCTGGACGACTTTATGATCCCGTGGTTTCTGCGCGCTTCTCTGATTGATGGCGGGCAACACGAAGGGCTCGCGCTGTGCCTTTTTATCCTCCCAGAGCTTCAGCAGGCGCCGCTGGTTGTTGGTCATGTCCTTGAGGTTGAGCTGGAGCGACTGAACTTTTTCCTCCAGCAGGGTTTTAGAGGTGACGGCGTTGGCCAGCTCGGACGACAGTTCATCGATGGTCAGGTTCAACCTTCCAGCCTTTTCCACCAGCGCGTTGCACTCCCGCTCTTTCTCCTGCAGGTCACTGATGACATCCTTAGTGGTTTTGCCTTGAAAGTTTGGGCTTGACTCCAGGCCCAGCTCGGTCCTCAGCGTTTTCAGCTGCCTCTTCAGCTCTTTGTTCTCCGACATCAGGGTTTTGAGTTTCTGTCTGACAGTCTCGGTCGACTTTGTCCTCAGTTCGTATTGTCTCAGTTTCTCCTTCAGGGCATTCTCACGCTGAAGAGCCTCGTCTCGTTCCGAGCGGTATTGCTCCACAAGCTTTTGTGCGTCATGTCCAGACACCTTCCTAGCCATCGTTATCCACCTTTCTGTTTAAACACACAAGAGCAAATTCATGACCTCTGCTCCTGACCTCGCTGTCCAATTTACGGGTCAGGTCATTTCTTTTAATTTCAGCTCAAGAACCTGCAACCTGGATAATCGAGTCCTAAAAGATGAAGTGTTTCACACGTCCGCGGTGAAACTGCGAGAAGCTGAAGCTCAGAGATCCAGAGCAGCTCGAGTGTAACTTTAGGCCCAGTTTAGAATATCCATTAATTAGGACACGCCTCGAGCAGACACTGTTTCAAGTGACACTATTTTTCTGCTTTGTGGTAATTAGGAAACTTTTTGTGGTCCAGCGTCTTCATTACTCGTGTTCTCCTGCCAGCGAAGAGGAAGAGGAAGGAATGTGATGAGCCATGAATGCATTATTTATCATTTAACGCCTAAAAAAACAACTTTACAGTCTCTGAGGGTGAGCGCCGACAATGCAGATGATTTTTACTCGTTTAAGTTGAGTTTGATATCAAGCACTTTGTTTTTTTTAGTTAAAGTTTAGTTTGAGTTTTATTTTTGTTTTATGTCACTTGCAGTTTGTGTTTAGTTTACGTTTTGTCCAAGATCAATTTCAAGTCAAGTTCGTTTGAGCCATTTAAGTTTAAATGTTCCAGACTGTAGGCAGTCGTTGACTGCAAAAGGGTTTCCTTTCAAGTATTAAACGCAATACTTACAGTAGTAATTATGCTACTTTGTTCCATTATTTATGAACTACTAAAATGTATGTGTGTATGGAAATGGCTGTAGTTCCTGAATGGTTAAAGACAAACTTTTTTTTGTCCTCGAATTAAAGTTAAAATATTTACAATACACACAAATATTGTGTTAGCATTTTACTTATTGATTTTTTGACTGATTGATTAAAGTATGAAGACTTAAACATGCGGCGGCACTGTGGCTTAGCGGTCAGCAGTGTCGCCTTGCACCTCCAGGATCCGGGTTTGATTCCCGTCTCCCCCCGTGCTTGGTGGGTTTCTTCCGGGTTCTCTGGTTTCCTCCCACAGTCCAAAGACATGTTAACTGGTGTTCCACCAAAAATTCCCTGTAGTGTGTGTGTGTGTGCCCTGAGAGGGACTGGCAGCCCGTTCAGAATGTACCCCGCCTTGTGCCCCAAGTCTCCTGGGATAGGCTCCAGGCCCCCCGCGACCCTAAATACAGGATAAAGCGGTATAGACAGTGAGTGAGTGAGTGAGTAAAGACTTAAACCAAGCAATGAATCATTTTATTTTCATATACAAAGTGTTCATTAGAAAGCAGACGACAGGTCTGTACAACATTCCAGTGTTTCCAGAGAGACACTCATATTTAAGGCACAGATTATCAATCGCTAACATTTCTAACTGGTGGAAAGTAAGTGTGATGAAAAAGAATTATTAAACATTAAATATGTAGTAAGACGTTTGGCCTTCAGATGCAGTAACATGCCATATACAGTATACTTAATAATAATAATAATAATAATAATAATAATATCATCATTAGCGTTATCCCCAGTTAGTCCCTAAATGGCTAAAATACAGCAGTAGACACAATTTAATTCTAATATATAAATTTTTTACATAAACATTCATACTTTGATCTTTAGATCAGCTCTGTGATGATCCTTAAACACCTCAGGAGTATTGAACATTTAATATAAAAGATTAAAAGAAGGCCCTCAGACATTCTTCAGTAACATTTATGTCAGAAATCACACCCCCCCTACACACACCCCCTATACACACACACCCCCTATACACACACACATACATACACACACACACACATACATACATACACACACACACACACACACACACATACACACACACACACACACATACATACACACACATACACACACATACACACACATACACACACATACACACACATACACATACACACACATACACACACATACACACACATACACATACACACACACACACACACATACACACACATACACACACATACACACACATACACACACATACACACACATACACACACACATACACACACATACACACACACATACACACACATACACACACACTCCTGATCTCGTGTCTTTCTGATGATCTGCGACCTCGTCTGTGTGAAACTTGATTCTGGACAACGAGGCAACAAGAGAACCTGCAACTGAAGAAGAATAAAGAACACGAGCTTCAGCAAGGAGAGAAGGTGTACAACAATGCTGAAACCAAGAGCGGACACAATCAGCGCTCCCGAGAGCGCGCGCGCGCGTGTGTGTGTGTGTGTGTGTGTGTGTGTGTGTGTTTAACATGGTCATCAGATGAAAAATAATGAGCTCAGTATCAGTGAGTTCATTTTACAGAAGTATAAATGTGGCGTCTTCAGCTGAAACCTACAGCTTTACTACAAACACTCAGTGAAGCATTACACCGGTGCCAAAAAGTGTGTTTATTCCATTTTTGGAAGAATTGATGACCGAGAGCCGTTCCCAAGCTGAAGAAGGCTGAGACCCAGTCTGACATTTGGAAATCTCAAGTGGCTGAGAAACCTTTAATCACACACAGGACAGTGCGAGAGTACCTCTCTATTACTACTTACAGTCTTAATGTAAGTGGGTAAAGCCTACAGTATGTTCATGTTCCTACAGCAGCGCAGGATAACAATCCATCCACATACACATGATGTGTAAAGCAACAAATATATTAAAAAAAAAATGAAGTAAGGTAAAATTGTTCCTGGGCTGGAACTCACAACCTGCGTGCTTTATGACGTTTAGGATACACTCTGGTTTAAAGATAAACGAAAAACAACATGGAATGTAAAAGTTCTGAATGCTTTTATATATTTTAAATATAATAGTAATTAAATATTTAGTAGTAATTTTAAACATAATTACCAAAACTATTGTACATCATCTTCTGCTTACTTTCCTGCGTCACTGATTTCAGATAAACTGGAGTTATAGATGTGACGTGTCTGAATCTGTGCTCTGCTCAATTCAATTCAATTTTATTTATGTAGCGCTTTTAACAATTGACATTGTCGAAAGCAGCTTTACACAAAATATTATTTAACTCTTTTTATCAAAAGAATCTGCTCACACGGCCTCCGAGTGGTGCAGTGGTTAAAGCGCTCGCCCTATCATCCGGAGATCGCTAGTTCGAATCCCGGGTGGTGCTGTAACCTCTCGCAGCCGGAGGTCTAGAGAGAGCTGATTGGCCGAGCTCTCTCAGAGGGGAGGGATGAGAGGTACTTAGTGCTCCCACATTAATCACGGCTCTACAGCCAGTCAGGGGCGTCTGTGAGCTCACGCAACGGAGGGAGCGGATAGCGCTGTCCTCCGAGTGTGTTACGCCGCCCCCAACGGTTCGAAAAGACTATCACGTAGTTCGGAGGAAACACGTGATAGTCTTCGGCCCTCCCGGCTGAGTGGTAGTAGTAGCCTTAATGTGGGAGCCCCCTAGTGACGGGGAGGAATTGGACACAACTAGATTAGGGAGAAAATCGGGGAAAAATCCCCCCAAAAAAAAAAAAAAAAAGAATCTGCTCACACTATAAACAACTTAAACACTGAACACTAACTGTGAAATGAAGGAATCTGGAATTATCGCTGACGTGTACAGAACTGTGCAAAAGTACTGAAACACCTGCGGATTTAAAGACTTTGAAAACTATTTTTGTAAAATATTTGAATTTGTGTGTGTGTGTGTGTGTGTGTGTGTGTGTGTGTATGAACCTCCGCTGGAGGACATCAGTGTGCCTTCGTGGTGATTAAGCTCTGGAGCCCGGCCGGTTCTGCAGCAGGTTCCTCAACTGTCTCGCTTTCGTACGTGCTGAAGAAAAATGCCTGAAAATAAAAAGAGAGAGAGAGAGAGAGAGAGAGAGAGAGAGAGGTTTAGGTCATGTTATAGGGAGTATAAGAGATAATGAGATACCCTAACAAGTAAATAAATAATAATAATAATAATAATAATAATAATAATAATAAAATACTCTAATAAGATTATCTAATTATCTAATCGATAATGAACGAAACAAGAATGAGCCCACCCATCAAACCAAAAGCAGGACGACTGATGATATGAATAATAATGAATTAAGAAGACGCGAAAACAAGCTAATGAATAATTATGAGTTACTGAGAGAAAAACAAGACAACGTGATAAAACAAGACAACAAGAGTGAGACAGTGAAATAGCGAGAAGAGATAACGAGATACTGAAGTGTGTCATCAAGGCTTAAAATGAAATAATAGCAAGAAGGTCAAATTAACAATGAGATAGACAATGAAATAATGACACATGAAGACAAAATGAGATAATGGAATAAAAAATAAAAAAATAAAGATTTTCTGCCTACACGTCAGAGTACAGACCCTGTCACCGTTTCCACTGTGTGTGTGTGTTAAATGTGAGGCGTTTGGACCTTGCAGCCGATGGCGAGTAAGACGTGCAGCATGACGACGGAGGAGAGGACGGCGAGGACGACACGCGGCCGATCGTTTCTCATCACCGGCCAGAACGTCAGCACCAGAACCGAGCCGGACAGACACAGAGCCACCACGATGGAGCTCCACCGGAGAACCTCACTCGGTACCACCCACAGCACCTACACACACACACACACACACACACACACACACACACACACACACACACACAGACACAGCGGTTAGGACACTAATCCATAAAACAAAAAACAGCTAAATGACTCTCTCATTATATAATATTATAAATACATTATATACAGTTACAATGAACGAGTTAGAAAGAACAGTAAAAAAGAAGAAGAAGTAGTAGAAGAAGAAGAAGAAGAAGAAGAAGAAGCGGTGTTCTGACCACAGCAGGAATGTAGACGGAGAGCGAGTAGCCGTAGACGCAGACGATCTCCAGGAAGGAGTAGGACAGCATGCTGGAGATCTTTCTGCTCCTCCAGGATAAAAAGCCCCACAGGGCCAGAGGAACCAGCCAGGCGTAGCTGTAGATCGCTGTAGCGGCCATTGTTACTGACAACACACAAGATATACACACATACACACAAACACACACACACACACATAGAGACCAATCACATCATATCTTCGCTACTGTGAAAACATCTCAGCTCTAATAGCCGACTTAATCCTCCTCATCCTCATGGGCGTGGCCCTGACTCTCACCTTTCCTGAACTCGGGGACGTACTTGTAGCGCGGCTGGCCGTGGTGGACGAGGAAGCTCGACATGTTGCCACTCACTCCGATGGCGAACACCAGCGTGGCGCAGATCCAAAACGGTCCTGTGGAGGAATCGGTTCAAATCAGAACTCTAGCAAAGTCAGAATACACACCAAAAAAAAAAAGTATGTGCACCCCCTGAGGCCCGAGACAGAGAGAGAGAGAGCAGCAAAGACAGAGAGAGACAGAAAGAGAAAAAGAGACAGAGACAACCAGGCCAACAGACCGTAGAGGTCGGGGTTGTTCCTGATGTGAAGGCGAACAAAGTTTTTTCCACGCCATGGCAGCACAGAGCTGATGATCCTGTCAATCACCTGCAAATAAATACACAAACGTAAAACAAATTTTAAGCACACTCTGCATGTGTGTGTGTGTGTGATATAGCTTCATCGTACACAATACTGACAAATCACTAAGAAGAAAGACATGAAAACAGACAGACAGTCTGTGTGCTCGTACCTGATACGTGTCCACGTCAAACAAGGTCTGATAAAACTCCAGAGTCCAGAAAGCAGCATTTTTCCTCTCACTGCCGAGAAGCTGGAAAAAACAAAACAAAAAAAAAAAACATCAGAATGTGAGGGACAGACGTCTACAGAGACTCCCTCGGCGTGATTCCCGCTGCACTGCCACTTCCTGACCTCAGTCTGGTCGCCAGCGTCCTGCAGCTCGTCCTCGGAGCCTTGTGCCCGTCGCTGCATGGGAGATTTCCCAGAGTGCTCGTCATCCATACGCACCACGGTGGCGCCGTCGCTCCTGTCTGCTCCACCCACGTCATCGTCACCGAAGTCTGCAAGCAAGAAGACGCTGCACTAATTACACACACTTACACACAGTCCGCCACTATGCACTCGCTCACTCATGACATCATCACTCATTCAGCCTGCAGGTAACGTTATTAATACCAGGGTTGCCAGGTTTCAGGACCTGCAACTACGTCCCAAATGTCCTGAAACTAAAATTAAAGATGAAGACATTGTTTTTTTTCTGCACAAATCTCTCACATGCATTTCTGGGGTACGAACCTCATCAACTTTATAATCCCCTATAATCCACCGATGCACTCTTTATAATACAAGGTCATATCAAGGAGTTAAAAATTCGCTACTGACAGTCTGATCCCTGAGGACGAATTCCTCAATGCATAACGCCGCAAATGTTGAAAAAGACAATGCGTGTGCACCCGGTCGAGCTGCAGTCGAGATTCTTCTGTCATGGAGATGACGGGCTCTTACGTTGTAAACACTGTTGCTTCATCACCAGTGATGATCCTCGATATGAAGGACGGGCGATACGATTGGCAGCGATACGATGCATGTTCACGTGAGGATCGCCTGGACTGTTCCGTAAGACGCTCCGACCGGCAGCAATGTTGTGGGTTTTTCTCTACAACGACCATCGTGCACAAGCTGCCGAATGGTTTCGACATTTTTGCTTTGTTGAAGGTCTTCCTGATCTCGCATCGTCTTCCTGTGATGTTCTTCCGCTCCTGAAGCGCGCGTGTCGCTCACATCACCTCAATCGACTCATTACAGCATCGCCAAAAACGTCTCTGTGGCAGATTTTCCCAGTTTCATGCAGAACTGTTACGGTTTTTGTTTTAACTTGCTGTCCATGATGAAATAGCAGAATAGCTGGCGATGTACACAGGACCTTGTCTTTTGGCACACTGACTCATGAAGCTTGATGCTCCTGTGACTGTGTGCGTGCAGCCTTATACACCATATAAACCTTATTCTACAAATTATTCTGTACATCAACACACACGCTTGTCTGCACTTACACTTTACAATTTTTGTGCAAAAATTATTACTTTACTATTAATTCAGAGGACAAATCTTAGTGTCTTTGTTTACTTAAACATTCCTAATCTGGCAACCCGGCCATTAACCACTCATTTTAAAACGGATGAAGCTGTAAATCATGACTTATGGAGAATGAACTAACCTTGGAACTGCAAATTGAAGTCTGTATTGGACATCTTCAGTGTCTAAAAGTGATTAAAACAAATACCAAAGTCAGGTGATGACGTCACTGCAACGTTTCATCACTATTATTGTTCATTTTGTTGATCAAATTAAATGTACATATTATTTAACTCTTCTGTAAAGACTTACCCTTGTTTACTCTCCAGATATGATGCTGAAATCCTTTGCAGAACTCGTGCTTTTGGAAAATAAAAACACTGTTTTCAAAAGAAACATCCGGAACTTACTTCCGCGTTCAGGTGACGTATCCCGGATCCCGGAAGTGCACATCTTTAAACAAAGTGTTTATTACATGTCTTAGGACGCTGATTCATAATTATAAACCTCAGCATAATTCGTAATGTATTATATACTGTTTTTAATACGTGTATCTTAAAAAACTTGCAGCAATATTGTAAAATCAATGTTTTACGTTTGTCGCGTTGTAAAGGAAAACTACATTTCCCATAAGCCACCTGTTAAAAACGAGGAATGTGCGCGCCTGTTCACGTTGAATAGCCGTGGTGTCCTTTTATTTTGCTAATATATACAAACGTAGCTGATTTTTTTAAATTAAATCGTTATGTTCCGGAGTTGATAAGTCTTCAGTTAGAGTATAAGGATAGAAAGACTTTCCGCTATGAAATAAATGATTTATATTTAGCGTCAAATAACTTTGGACTCGAGCCCAACACTTCCGGATGTCCGGAGTGTTACAGTAAAAGTTGTTCCCTGGAAACGACTAATTGAAACTGTTTGGTTCCGTCTGATTAAGATAAACGACCAGATTATATTGTTAAAAGTGTAATTTCGCTAACTTTACAGGACTTTATTTAGATTCTTGTAAATTCTCAGGCTTTTCACAAGAGTTTAATTTAGTCGTTTAAGAATCTCATAATTAAAGCGGCATTTGCGAGTAAATTATGATGTATTCGAGGGGGTCAAATGAGCACAACCTGGAAAGCGTGTACGTTCGTGAGAAAGGGGAACTCCGCCTCGTGAACACCTCAGGAAACGTGTCTCTGTACTCCAGGCCAAAATCTTATAAATCGTATAAATTATTCGATAGAGATTTTTCAGTCAGGCTCTGCATTGACGGTTTCCCAGCTGCCGAATGTAAAAAGAGAAATGATCACTTCATCTTCACCTACAACAGTGAAGGAAGTCTGCGCTACACGGCCAAGTCGCTGCTCGATATATCGCTACTGTTTATCGCCGGTAATATCGAGCACGTCGATTCGCTGATCGGTTTTCCCGAGCAACTGGCCGACAAGCTGTTCACAGCGGCGGAGGCGAAACAGAAGTTTGCAGAGCCGTGTACCTCTGCGAGGGGGTTACGGGTCTTTAGTGAGGCCTATGGAGACCTCGTGTTAAAGTCGCTGTGTTTGAGAGACAGGTCAGAATAACAACCAACAAAGTGAAAAGAAGAACAAAACATGACCAGAAGTTCAGCTCATTTTCACGTTGTTCACTCAGTATTGTTATTGTTCGTTCTTTCAGGTGTCTCTTGCTTTCAGAAAGAATGGAGGAGATTCAAGTTTTTCATTGTTTGCAAACCCTTGATCTCCACGGATGCAGGTTAGGTGACAGCCATGACGTTTTCAGTCACCTCACATCGCAGGCGTGTGCCAGGTCAGTGTGGCTATAAACACAGAAGATTTCATACATCTATAAATCTAAAAGAATCTATGAATGATTATCTTTCTTGCATATTGTTTTTTTTTTTTTTTTTTTCTGAACAAGGCTGATAAAGCTGTTCTTAGGAGCAAACTGTCTGTCAGATAAAGGCGTGCAGAGACTGACGGCGCCGATCAGAGTGATGAAACGAGGCCTGGAGAACCTGCGGCACCTCGATCTGTCGAGTACGCTCAGCTCTCACACGGATACGCTTCTCTTAAAACGCGAACAAACACTGCGGTAACGGAGAGTTGGTGAAGTCATAACATCGTTGTAAAAAAATAATAAATCAAAATAGTGTTTTTTAGGATTTGTTCAGATTGGCTGGAGATATTTGTTGAGAAATCTGTGAAAAAAAGGAAACTACAAAATATTTCCATAGAGAACAGTGATGAATGAAACAGTACATTCTCAGTTTTACCTCATTAAAAATATCAAATGAGGTGCCTTTACAGATATTGCACAAGTATGCAAAAGGCAAGTGTTAAAAAAAAAAAAAAAAAAACTATCACCAGATAAAATCGGAATATCATCACACATCTACACTCAAACATAAGAACTCTAGATATAGATAGATAGAATACTTTATTAATCCCAAAGGGAAACGATGAATTATACAATAATGTTTAAATTGAATTCAGTTTCATTTATATAGCGAATGGTTGTTGTCGCAAATCAGCTTTATAGAATACAAACAAATAAAATAAGGAAATGTGTGAGAAAATGTGTATAAATTATAATGATCAGATTGCCCCTATTGAGCAATAGAAAGAAACCTTGAGAGGAACCAGACTCAGCAGGGAACCCATCCTCATCTGGGTGATAACGGAGGGCAGGGATTGATCTGAACTCATACTGTGTGTTAGGAGGCTGGACGTTCAGTACAACAGGAGAGGAAGCATTTAAAATCATTCACACTGATCTCTTTTTCTCCTCCAACAGGTAACCCACTGACGGAAAGGGGACTCGGATATTTAACATGTTTTCAAAAACTGTGTGAGCTGAACATCTCTGAGACCGACGTCACAGTGAGCTCGCTCTCTCTCTCTCTCTCTCTCACTCTCTCACTCTCTCTCTCACTCTCTCTCTCTCAGTCTGCAGAACGTCACACTAGTCTCATTCCATGCTAACTTTTAAACACTGGAACTCAGGACTGTGTTTAGAAGCTTTTACACATTTTCATTTAGAAGTGTTTGTGTAGACTTTGCCTATTAAGTCCTTTTCTTCACATTTTTTTAAACAGATTTAATTATCCCAAATTGTTTTAACTAAATAAATTATTTAATCATTGTTTAAACATTTAGTCATTAAAGAGGCAGCTTTAATTAAAAACAAATGCATAAAATGTAAACGTCTTTAAACACATTATAAGGGAATAATGTTAACTGATATTAGTTTGTGTCCTCAGTATGTAAACCTGCTGAAGTTTATAATTATATATTTGTTTATAAACATACTGTGATTTTGACTGGAATATAACGTTAATAATAATCCTCTTTCAGGTGGACACACGACTACAGAGTTTCTTTAGGAATAAGATGTCGATGGTCTTCTCAGCGTCACCGCTGCAGACGTTCACACACTCGGAGTGTAAAACCGAGGGCTGGGCCGAGGAGGTAACGCATGAATCAATCCAGAACGTCTCTAAACACTGGAGTCTGAGTGAAGAACCTTTGATTAGATTGAATTCCAGCGAGTAACTCGGGCTGATAAGTGAAAACACAAACGCGCACAAAACTGTGCAGTTACAGAGACAGGAAACGAGTAACACACTGAACTAACACACCACACCTTCTGCTTTAAAACAAGATCTAGGTCAAATGAAAACTACCCTCAAACATGCTTTTATCCACCAGTAACCTTGTTCTAAAACTAGAGCAGATTTGCTGAAAAACTACAGCTTTGGCAACGCTGGTTAATCAGGACATCTGTGATGTTTGACTAATCGATGGTGTGCATTATGCTCAAGCTCCGCCCACATGTCTGGGTTTAGCTTGGGAAGACGCAAGTACTGAAATAACAATTTAGAGCAGTGTTTCTGAAGTGTTTTCTGTGAGCCCCCTGGTGAGCCATGAAGGTACTGCAGGCAAACTTTTGCCCGTTACTTCATTTGCATGGAATTTAATTGCGCGCACATACTCATACACTCATTTAAAAAATGTACAGTGCTATCTGTTGAATTTTGAGATGAAGTAATGAGTCTTTCAAGGTAGATGGTTTCTATGATATAAGGGCGTTTTCCATTTAAATTTTAAAGAAGCTTATCTTCTCTTCCTGTGGGCCGATTGCAATGAAACAAAGCCTTCATGTCACCACAAACCCAGTCAGATACACCTGTGAAAACCCCATTAAGTTTGTTCAGTAGTTTTTAAGTGATGCGTGCACAAACAAACAGACCGACAAAAATTCCCCCAAAAAATCTTGATGTGTTCTATTACTCATCTTACGTCATATCTTTTGCAAACATCTTCAGTGTACAGACACACCAACTTTACCGTTTTATTATATGTATAGAAGATTTATTTAAAAAATTTAATTAGTTTGAAATTACTATGAAATATTTAGGATATAATATTTACATTTACCACCTGAATGAAATGCTATAATATGTATTAAAATAGTGACCGTCTCATTCTGCTTCTTAGAATCAGTAAAAAACTTCCCTCTTTTTTTAACAGAAAGCCCATTTCACTGACATCTGTGGGAATTAAAACTCAAACTGTGACTTTTTGTTTCCTTCTAACATGCTTTTATTGATTTGTTGCTCAGGTGATAAACCAGTGGGAAACAAAAGCTGCAGAATTACCCCGGAAAAGTTTAAAGCCCAGGACAAACGCTCTGCAGTTCTGTGAGTTGAACCTGTTTCATTTATATATACAGTATACTCTGTATAAATCTCTCTCTTGATTTAACTTTCTTTATTTTTTTTATATCACAGTATACGCCCATCATGCTAAAACATCACATTTGCTCTTTAAACAAAATAATGATACACACATGATAATGTCCCTTAATCTCATACTGAATGTCTAAAATTCATTTTGGAGATTTTTGCACGAGGCTAACATAATGAAGCAGAATGTAGTTGAAGTTTACTTGAAAACTAAAGGTTTTAGTTTTTAATATGAGACCTAGCTTTCCATTTAATGCTATTTGGGATTCGACCTCCGAACATGAACGTTACTATTCTAAGCTGATCTTCTAAAGTGTAATAAGTGGGAATATAAAATAAATGGTGAATTTCTCAGGACTGTCCACCACCTCCATGGTTTATTCTTCTCACCTTTTGACTACAGAGTCACGCGAAGTTTAACACCTCCTGTTAATTACAACAACTGTCGCTAACTGTCAGTCTCCAGCTCCGCTAGTCACGGGTAGTTACAAGGCATGGAGGGATATGTGTGGGCGGAGCAAAATAGCTGGTTAAATAAAGAAACAAAGTGTTTTATCAGCAGATTATCAACAGATACACTTGAGGCCGTGCTGTTGTACTGTGTGTTGTACTACATTGCTGTGGTGTAAGAGGAATAAAAGCGATGAAAAACAGCCATGGTGCTATTAAAGGAACAGTAACTTGTTCCCTAGCTTCATCACACCCTGTTTTTAACTATTTATTTTATTTCTGCATCTCACACACTCCGTGTAGAACGTGCATACACATTTGTGCCTGTGGATGGAACCGATCGTTTTTGATTTTTTTTCTCACACTAGACGGAAGGGAGAAATTTGTGCGAGAGAACTTGCACTCCGCGCAGAAGGATTTGCAACATGAGGAAAAGACCTGCATCATCCACTTTCACAAGCTGGACCTTCACACACTGTCTCAACACAATGCAGATACACACACACACACAAGCACACTGTCTGGAAAGAAGAGGAAGTTCTCAACAGAACAGGAGGAACCTGTGAACACACATCCGGCAGCCAAACGCTCCGCATCTCTGCCTCCTTTATCAGCTGAGGACTTGGACCTTCTCAATAGTTACTGAACGGTGTGTGTGTGTGTATGTGTGTTTGTGTGTGCTTCATGTGAAATGGACTTTTTATAAGATTTATAACAATCATAAATAAAAGTTATAACTATAATAAACGTTTGATGTTCGCAGTAGATCCTGTCAAGGAGGTGATGTTAGTGAGGACACATGGTTCCATCTTCTTCACTTCAGAATGTTTTCATTTAAAGATGATTTGATTTGAGATGTCTTACTGCTAAACTACTAGCGAGGCATTGTATTATAACTCAACATGGTGCTGGGGTACATAAGACCTTCCTAGAATCATGTAACAGCAGCACAATGTGTAACATGCTGCAGGTACTGCTCGAGAGGTTCAGGCCTTCTGCTCCTGTAGCAATTTCACCTCAACATTGCATGAGATCACACTTTTTTCCTCCATTCTGATGTCTCCTATATTCCTACTTTATGCAAAGTTTCTAGGCTAAATGTCTTAAAGATAATTAAACACCCAAATGTTGAAAATGTGTCTACTTTCGAGATGGAAGGAAGTAAAACAACAAGAAAACCAAAATGGACAGAAGAGCAGTGTTTACTTTTAGCTTTACGTTCAGTGTTTGGAGACTTTTTCTGCTTTCCGCCATTGTGTCACAGAACAACCTTAATGATGCCAACCAATCTGGATTCAAAGTGGCACATTCCACAGAGACTGCCCTTCTGTCAGTCCTGAGAAGCTCCATGCTGCTAGATCTGCTAAACTGTAATCTGTCCTGATCCTCCTGGACCTGTCGGCTGCATTAGACACAGTGAACCACAAGATTCTATTATCTATTCTTACAAGCCTTGGAATTTGTGGAACAGTGTGTCAATGGTTTGCTTCTTACCTAGAAGATAGGTCGTACAAGGTAACATGGAGGGGATCTACATCTGCCCCACGCAGACTCTCTACTGGTGTCCCGCAGGGCTCAGTACTTGGTCCTCTTCTGTTCTCCCTCTATAACCGGTCTCTTGGTAAGGTCATATCATCACATGGATTTATACCATACCATTGTTATGCAGATGACACCCAACTTATTCTCTCCTTTCCTCCCTCTGACACTCAGATTTCCACCCGGATCTCAGCATGTCTGGTAGACATCTCTTCCTGGATGGCAGCTCATCAGCTGAAGCTCAATCTGAGTAACACTGATCTGCTGTTCATCCCTGGTGACTCATCCCCAGGTCAAGACCTCGTTATATCCCTGGACATCAATCAAATCACTCCTTCATCCACTGCCCGCAATCTTGGGGTAACCACGGACAATCATCTGTCATTTTCCCCTCACATCGCTAACCTTACTCGCTCTTGTAGAGTTCTTCTTTACAATATCAGAAGAATCCGCCCATTTCTTTCTTCACGCAGGTGCTCAATCAGTCCTTGACTGACTGGACTACTGCAACTCACTCCTGGCTGGCCTGCCTCTGTCCCCGATTCTGATCCAGAATGTAGCAGCATGTCTCGTTTTCAACCTTCCCAAGTTCTCCCACACCACCCCACTCCTCCACTCTCTGCACTGGCTTCCTGTAGCTGCCCGCATCAAATTCAAAACACTGATGCTCGTCTACAAAGCTAAAAATGTCCCAGCACCCACTTACCTCTCTGCTCTAATCACACCACGCACTGCGCCGCGTTCCCTCTAATCCTCCAGCACTACTCGCCTCATTCCACCATCTCTCAGGGATCGAGGGCGGCATTCATCCAGATTATTTTCTTTTCTGGCACAGAGGTGGTGGAACGAACTTCCTCTAGATGTCCATACAGCAGAGACTTTGACGTTTTTTAAACGATTACTCAAGACGTATCTGTTTCTCCAATACTTGGACTAATCACCCCCCCCCCATAAAAAAAAAACCCTCTTTCCAGTTGTGTTTGACTAATGGCACTTAGTTATTAACCTAGTAACCCAGTGTAAGTATCTATCCAGTGATGTAAACTTTAAAGCACTTTTTGGAAGTCGTCAAATGCCAAAATGTTAATGTAAATCTGGCTTCTCCATTGTATGAACGTGTTGGTGTTTTTGGAGGTAACTGGTAAGTAAAGGTCTTTCCACACTGTGAGCAGTTATATGGTTTCTGTTCCATATGAGTTGTTGTTTCTTGAAAAAAGTATTTCCACACTGTGAACTAAAATGGTTTGTCTTCTGTGTGAATGTGTTAATGGCGTGAGAAAGTACTCAGGTGCTTAAAAATTCTTTCTGCGTTTTGAAAACTGATAAGGTTTCACTTTGGTTAATAAAATTCTTCCCACACTCTAAGCAGTGTTAGGGAACTACTTTAATTAAAGAGACTTGACAAAAGTGTAGCATTAACCATTCAGGAATTACAGCCATTTTCAGACACATTTTTGGTGTCTCATGAATAATGAAATAAATTAACATAATAACAAACATAATTAATGCCCTTCATACTTGGAAGGAATCGTAACCCATGGACATGACCAAATGCTGAGTTTTCTCCTTCGAGATGCTTTGCCAGACTTTTACCGAAACTATGTAATATCTGATTTAATTGCCTTGAGAAACTCTTGGGTAGCTTTCACTGTATGTTTTGAGTGATTATCGAGCTACAATATGAAACTGCATGCTATCAGTTTTGAAGCAATCGACTAAATCTGAGCAGAGTGTATCACCCTGTACACTTTTTAATTCATCCTGCTACTTTTATCAGCAGTCAGGTCATCAATAAACACCAGTGACCGAGCTCTACTGGCAGCCGCACATGCTTATGCCATAACACTGCCTCCATCACGTTTGACAAATGATGTGGTGCTTTGGATCATAAGCTGTATCTTTCTTCTCCATACTTTTTTCTTCCCATCATTCTGGTACAAGTTAATTTTGGTTTCATCAGTTCAAATAATCTGGCAAAGTTTTCTGGAGAAGTCTAATATGTCTAATTTGTTTTTGAGCATTGACGGTGGTGTGCAACTTGTTGTGATGTGTCTGAATTTACTTTATAAAGCCGTATCTTGACTGTAGACTTTGGCAATGACATCCCTATCTTCTCATGAGTGTTCTTGAATTGACTAGATGTTGTGAAAGGGTTCTTCTTTACCATAGCCAGAATTTTACAGTCACCCACTTTAGTTGCCTTCCATGGTCTTTCAGGCCTTTTGCTGTTGATAAATACTTCTTTTTAAGAATGTTACAAATTGTTGTATTGGCCACTCCAAATGTTTTTAATCTTTCTCATAGTGTTTTTTTTTTTTTCATTCATTCATCCTATTTCAGGTAAAAAATTTTAGAACCACTCAAACACTCCAGGCCTTTTATCTGCTTGATCAGTCATTGAGTAACAAGAGAACAGAGGTGATGAGAATTTGATGGGCAGGTTTGGTCTTCAGGCCAGGAATGCAGAAGGACAGATGGAGGTGGACTTTGCAAAGAGGATGAAAATGGCAGTAGTGAATACTTCCTTCCAGAAGAGGCAGGGACATAGGGTGACATAAGAGTGAAGGCAGAAGCACTCAGTTGGACTACCAGTGACTGCAACGTATTGGTCGGTGAGAGTGTAGCCAGACAACACAGGGTGATGGTGTGTGAAATGACCCTGGTGGTGAGGAAGGTAAAGAGGACAAAGGCAGAGCAGAGGACAAAGTGGTGAAAGTTGAAAAAAGAAGAATGTTGTGTAGGCTTCAGGGAGGAATCGAGACAGGCTCTGGGTGGCCAGGAGGTGCTGCCAGTTGACTTTGGACAACTACAGCTAATGTGATCGGGGAGACAAGTAGGAGGGTACTTGGTGTATCATCAGGAAAGGGAAAGTGGTGATGCTGGATGGTGGAACGAGAAAGTCAGACGCTGAGAGGACTGAAGAGAACAGACAGGAGTACAGGGAGATGCAGCACAAGGTGAAGGAAGAGGTGGCAGAGGCCAAACAAAGAGCATATGAGGACCTGTATGCTAGGTTGCACAGTAAGTAGGGAGAGGTGGATCTGTACAGGTTGGCAAGGCAGGGAGATAGAGATGGGAAGGATGTGCAGCAGGTTAGAGTGATTAAAGATAGCAATGGAAATGGACTGACGGATGCCTGAAGGGTGATGGGAAGATGGAAGGAGTACTTACAACTTACAAGATTTATGGATGTGGTAAGAGAGGACATTGGTTGGTGTGAGAGAAGAGGATGCAAAGGAAGATGGAGGAAGATGGCCTCCGAGTGGCGCAGTGGTTAAAGCGCTCGCCCTATCATCCGGAGATCGCCAGTTCGAATCCCGGGTGGTGCTGTAACCTCTCGCAGCCGGAGGTCTAGAGAGAGCTGATTGGCCGAGGGGAGGGATGAGAGGTACATAGTGCTCCTACATTAATCACGGCTCTACAGCCAGTCAGGGGCGTCTGTGAGCTCGCGCAACGGAGGGAGCGGATAGCGCTGTCCTCCGAGTGTGTTACGCCGCCCCCAACGGTGCGCGAGCGAGCAGTTCGATAAGATGCGGTCGGCTGGCGTCACGTGGTTCGGAGGAAACACGTGATAGTCTTCGGCCCTCCCGGCTTAATGTGGGAGCCGCCTAGTGACGGGGAGGAATTGGACACGACTAAATTAGGGGAGAAAATCGGGGAAAAATCAAAAAAAAAAAAAAGATGGAGGCAGATGATTCGGTGTGGCGAAATGTTTTGCCCATATAGTTTCATATGGTGTACAGTATGAAAAGGCAAAAATTAAAAAGTGGCTGTATGACAGCCATACTTATTGCAAATACTAATACAACACTGTGTGACTTTTTTTCTGGTCTTGGCATGCACATGCACATTTTTTTTCATTTCAGAAACATTGTTACAAAACAAATAAGGTTGCACAATGCAAAAAACAAAGTTAATGTAAACATGATCTATGCCTGAATTACAAAAAAGACATTCCATTAACAGATGAGGGCAGCAAGATTAGATGTCCCATGTCTGAAAAGGGATTTTGTCTGTTATAAAATGTCTGTTACAGTGAAAAGGTGCAGGCTGGTTATTAGTACCTACAGCACAAAAAGGAGCTACACAATTTATAAAAATGTTTGCAGTTTAAGATTTTTAGTTTACGTTTTCCTACACTACGAGCTATAGTGGGCTTTTTTCTTTTGTATGAATTTGCTGGTGTTTTTGGAGAGTACTCAGCTGAGTAAACCGTTTTCCACACTGTATACACTGATAGGGTTTCTCTCCTGTATGGATGAGCTGGTGTCTCTGGAGAGTACTCAAGTGAGTAAAACTCTTCCCGCACTGTGAGCACTGATACGGCTTCTCTCCTGTGTGAATGCGCTGGTGCCTCTGGAGAGTACTCAAGTGAGTAAAAGACTTCCTGACACTCTGAGCAATGAAATGGTTTTTCTCCTGTGTGAACGCGCTGGTGAAATCGGAGATTAACCTGTTGTGTAAAACACTTTCCACACACCGAGCAGTGATACAGCTTCTCTCCTGTGTGAACGCGCTGGTGTCTTTGGAGAGTACTCAACCGAGTAAAACTCTTCCCGCACTGTGTGCAGTGACATGGCTTCTCTCCTGTGTGAAGACGCTGGTGAAGTTGAAGATTGATCTGCTGTGTAAAACTTTTCCCACACTCTGAGCACTGATATGGTTTCTCTCCTGTGTGAACGAGCTGGTGTCTTTGGAGAGTACTCAGCCGAGTAAAGCTCTTCTCGCATTGTGAGCAGTAAAATGGCTTCTCTCCTGTGTGAATGCGCTGGTGAAGTTGGAAACTCGTCTGCTGTGTAAAACTCTTTCCGCAGTGTATGCAGTGATATGGCTTCTCCCCTGTGTGAATGCGCTTGTGTAGCTGGAGATTACCCGGGCGAGTAAAACTCTTGCCGCACTCCGAGCACTGGTATGGCTTCTCCCCTGTGTGCATGTGCTGGTGTAACTGGAAATGAGTTAATCGAGTGAAATTCTTTCCACACTGTGAGCAGTGGTACAGTTTCTCTCCTGTGTGAATGCGCTGATGGATTTGGAGATTAACAGGTCTTGTAAAACTCTTCCCACACTCCGAGCAGTGATGTGGCCTCTCTCTAGTATGAATACGCTGATGTTGGACGAGATAACTCGGCTGAGTAAAACTCTTCCCACAGTCTGAGCAGTGAAAGAGCTCTTTCTGCATTTGTCCAGTTTTAGGGCAAAGGCTACCAGAGGACATTTGCTGACTGCAGGAGCCATTTGTGGACATCTGATTATTATATTTAATCACGCCACATTTTAGGAGTCTCATATATTCTTCATAATGGCATCTTTTGATGTGTTTGTGAAGGTAAACTTGAGATGTGTAGGAAAATGAACACAATGAACAGGGGAAAACTTGCAATGGGACGTTCTTCATTTCTAGAGAAGGAAATTAAAAGAGATTTTCGAGAGCATAAAGTGAAATTAAACAAAAAATATAAATGATGCAAGTTAAAAATTTAATTGACATAAGTCAAACTCACTACTACTATTTGTAGCCTTTTTGTTCCATAGGTAATCAAAGGTAATGCCAAGATATTTGGCGTACTCCTCTTCATACCACACTAAGAGCTCCTGCCCGGGTTCAATGGATTGACAACAGCGATAGAAAATCTCTCCTTGATACTGGAAGGCCATGAGATTCTTCTCCTCACTGTTACGAGCACAATTCACATATCTAAAAATACAAAGGATTACAGGAAAAACATATGATTAACAAAGTCAAAAAATAAACAAAAACGTATCAGAAGACAGGTTTTATTCAAACGAGAACAGATAACTAGACAAAAGATGCAAGAGCTGGCAGGAATCAACTGAGAATTCTTCACCTCATCCAGTTAGCATGTGTCTCTCTTTTGGCATCTATGTATTTCTCATCCTGCATGCTCCTGTATACCTGGGGAAAAAATAATGGTCCTTACTCATTTACATAAAAAACAAAGGCGACACCTGTTCTGCTGAAATGTTTGATAAATATCTCCACATTTAAATGCCTATAGGTTAGTTAAAGATGACTGATATATGATGGATCTATGGTGGTCTTAATGCTGGCTGTAATGTTGCTCTGTGGGAAAGACAGAATGTTACATCTGAAAATATGCACCTGGGCTAAACGTTTTACAGACTAAAAGATAAAGCAGTATTAACAAGTATATTTAAAAACTCACAACCCATGAGTAGACACTGTCCATGGCTTCTTCTCTGTCTACCCGATCTCCCTGGTATGGCCCAAAGTGCGCGCCAAGTGTCACGGTCTCTCCCTTATTAAACACTCCCAGGTCAGTGTCAGAAATGCTAGACTTCAAAATCTCCAGACCGAGTGGAAGGGTTTGTTTGGCTCGGTCGACGACCCCCATAGGAACTTGGGTATCTTGGATAAAGAGAGCTGGGCCATGAACTTCACACTCTCTGATGAAGAAGGATCTGCAATCTTCACAGTCTGAAAGCACAAGATTTGAATGTGAGAAACTAAGGAGAGATTACTCAAATTCTATAATGCAAAAATTGTTGGATAGTCCTGAGAAACGAGTGTTATCAAGGCTTCTAAACTATAACTTCAATAAACATTACACATCATGTCCCTTTCTGGATATAACTGGACATCCCCCTGACAAAGGGAATTCTGGGCATCTCTGCTCCAGTATGATGGAAGAGTCATCCATGTGGTTTTTATATAAAATGTGATTATTATGTAGGGTAAACCCTGGGTTATGACCGAGTACTAATACATGAGAAAGCACCCTTAAAGTGGGATGGTGATACTAGTGCATGTCTGCTCTCTTACAGAGATAATCATCTTCAGGTTCCTCCTCTTTTATATTATGAACTGCTTCATCATCTTCATCCCCTATGATGACCTGCCTCACAGACGGTGTTCCTTCACCTAAGATGTTATGATTGAAAAAAATAATAGAACTTGTTAAGCAAATAACAGAAAAATGAGACCTTATTTCGAAGTGACTGATCCACCTAACTTACAGAGGTAGTCATCTTCTCCAGCTTCTTCTTCTTCTTTTAAAGTCTTTATGAATTCATCTGATTGGTCAATAGGCCTGACATTTGATCTTTCTCCATCTCCATCTGAAATTTAGTTTTAAACATTGTCATGTTAACACAGAATAAAGAAATGGCATTTCTGAACATGGTCCAATCAAAATGTGAAGTAAGCACTGAATCCCACAGTGCATTCCAATGTCTTACACAGATAGCCATCATCTTCAGGTTCTTCCTTCTTTACAACCTTCTGTTGATCCACAATGATGGTAACACATCCAGGGTCTAACGCCTCTTCACCAGAATATGTACAGGTCTGCACATCTTCAGAAAGCTAAGGACCAGAAACAATAACAGCTATTCACCAAAAAGTTCTCTTTTAATTAGTGTTTTTTACTGTACTAATTAATTGTCTCAAGTGTTTATCAAGAGTGGTTCCATACCATTCAAGGTGTGAAGTATGGGCAGGGCTTACTATGAGATACTCTCAAGCTATCTCTGCTAGAAACTGGACTTCTGTCTGGACTCATCCTCTTTTATCTAAGAACAAGCTATATGCAGTTAGTGTCAGACTTACCCAGAACGACCATCAAGATCCTAAACAGCACACTTCATATAAAAATCCCTTTTCACTCTAACTACAAGTTTCATGCTGTGAGACAAGTCAAAATATTGTTTGTCCTCATCCTCCTTGACCTCTCAGTAACCAGCAGTACTGTCAATCACAGCACACACCTGTCCATGCTCATGAGTATTGTGATTAAGTCTATCAATTTGCTTCTTACACAGTCATGGTCTAGTGTTACCCATAGACACCTCTAAGATTACCCCATCTGACACCGCACATAATGCTGATGTCAGAACAAAGCAGGTTCGAAGAGCTTGAAAGTTTTCAAAAGAGAACCCAAATGCAGATTAAAAGGGTCGAGATAGAATTTTCTCATCGAGAGGGGGGGCGTGATCCGGAGGTGGACCAAACAACGAGGCACTGTGTGATGTAGAGAAAAACCTCTGGGATGGCTGAATAAAAGCCTTTATACTTGCATGCTAAAACAAACCTGGCAATCCAACACACTCATTGTACGTTAAACAATGCGAGTGATCAAGCCAGTAAATCCATCAGCCGTGCAGAAGTCCAAAGGGAACAAACAGTTGCCTAACATTGAGATGAAGCAGGAGAACAAAGCCTGTATAGACGGTCAGTCATCAGGAAACAACACACACAAGAAAGAAACCTGAAAATACTGGGCTTAAAAGGCACGCGATAATTTTGGCAACAAGGAGAGTTTTGAGTCGCCTTTTTTACTGGAAAACTCCATGTGAGTGGAGGACAGGTGTGTTAGAACCTCAAGATTGTCTCAAGAGCTGACTGATGGAGACTCAGAATGAAATGCAGAAGCACGGAAAACAAGTAGCATGAGAAACTAGGGCAAGGAAGTGCTGGAGTGATTCATGACAGCTGAAGCAGTTCTTGTCTCGTATTGCTGTCCTGCAAGGTTCTCCCTTTGCACCATCACAAGGACCTGGACATTTTTCTCCACAGAGGTCACTGAAGTGCCTACTATATCAAGCATTAACTACTTCCTTTTGACAGAATTTATATCTCTTCTGCCTGTTGGAACAGGTCCCAAAGTCTGAAGAAAGAATGGAAAGGCACAGAATCCAAGTTGATTGAAGTCCAGAGTGAAATTTCCACAATTGGTGATGATTTGTGGTGCCATATCTTCTGCTAGTAATGGTGTTTTATCAAATCCAAAGTCAACGCATTTTAGAGCACTAAATGCTTGCGACTTTGCACCTGCCCACAGTGCCGAAACTACCAATAACTGTTTTACTGACCATTATATTACTGTGCTTGATTGGGCCGGCCAACCTGCCTGACCTGACTTCTCTGGGGCACTATCAGGATGAAAATGAGAAACAATAACAGAGGGGCTGAAAGCTGCTATCAAAGCAACCTGGTCTTCAATAACACCTCAGCAGTGCCAGACCCCGATCAGCTCCATGACATGCTGCACTGATGCAGTAATTGTGCTAAAGGAATTCCAACCAAGTGCTGATTGCATACAGTGCATCTGGAAAGTATTTACAGCACTTTACTGCATTTACAGCACTTTACACATTTTGTTATGTTACAGCCTTATTCCAAAATGGAAAATGTCATAATTTTTCTAAAAAGTCTACAAACAATACCCCATAATGACACTGTCAAAGCAGTTTGTTGGAAATCTTTGCAAATTTATTCAAAAATAAAAAACGAAAAAATACATGTTCATAAGTATTCACAGCCTTTGCAATGACCTTTGAGAAGAACAATCATCCCTGCAGTACTCCACCAATCAGGCCTGTACGGTAGAGTGACCAGACGGACGTCAATCCTCAGTAAAAGGCACATGATAGCCGTCTGGAGTTTGTCATAAGTCACTTGAATTACTCTCAGACCTCTCAGAGAAATTTGTTGAAGCACCAATTACAGCATCAAGTCTTCTTGAGTAGAAACGCTGGAGCTGTTTCAGACTAACCATCAGGTTCTTGGTCACCTCCCTGACTAAAGCCCTTCTCCCCTGAGCGCTCACTTTGGCCGGGCAGCCCACTCTAGGTGGTTCCTAACTTCTTCCATTTATGGTTGATGGAGGCCACTGCCCTTAGAGGTCATCAGGACCTTCAATGCTGCATAAACTTTCCTTTACCCTTCCCGGGATCTGTGCCTCGATACAGTCCTGTCTCAGGGGTCTACAGACTATTCCTTGGACTTCAAGGCTTGGTTTGGGTTCCAACATGCACTGTTAACAGTGGACCCTTATATAGCTAGGTGCGTGCCTTTCGAAATCATGTCCAATCAACTAAATTGACCACAGTTGGACTCCAATTAAGTTGTAGAAACATCTTAAGGATGATCAGTGGATACAGGATGCATCTGAGCTCAATTTTGAAAGCGGTCTAAATACTTTCCGGATGCACTGAAAATGAACAACCTTTTCAGATGTTTCAGCAACAAGGCCTACAATTATTTTATCTCATGCATACTGGGTTTAATTAATTAATGTGCCTTTTACAGGGGCTGAGGTCACTGAGGTGGTTAGACAACTTCTTAGTGGTGGGGCTCCTGGAGTGGATGAGATTCTCCCTGAGCTCTTGAAGGCCTTTTATGCTGTTGAGTTGGCTTGGCGTCTGCGTCATTGATTATAATTAGGTCAGGAAATGAGCCTCAGAATTCATAGACTGGGATGGTGACCCTTATCTTTAAGAAAGGGGACGGAAAAAAAGTTTGCCCAACTAGTCTATAGTCTTGAAAAAGGCATACAACTGTGTTCCTAGTGGGATACATTGTAGGCACGTTAGAGAGTATGGGGTGAAAGGCTTGTTAATGAAAGCCATTAGATCTATGGATGCCTGGAGTGAAAGTTTTATCCAAATCACTAATATCATGGAACGCTTGTTCCCAGTGTCACATTGAAAGGAGCAATTTGAGGTACTGATAAGGATGCTTCCTGCACAAATACCTAGAGGTGTTTCAGGCCTGTTTGACAGGGATAAGGCAGACCCAGGACTAGATGGAGAGAGCTCACTCGTCTGGCCTGAGAATACTGGTTGTCCCTGTGTGAGCTGAAGGAGGTGCCTAGAGAGAGGGAATTCTGGGCATCTCTGGTCAGATTGCTGACCCCAATACCCAGACAAGCAGTAGAAAATGGATGGATAAATGTTGTTCTTTATTTATTATACTCTACTATTTTAATACATAAAAAGAAAGAAAAAAACATTGTCCTGAGCTATTAAAATCTGTTGCTCAGTATATATTGATCATCTTGTTTAAATATTTATTTCAGCTTTAGCAATGTGGAAAATATTTTTGTTTACCTTTGAGACAGCAGGAGGCGGAGCTTGTGGCATTTTTTGGAAACAGCTCTTTTTAACATCTTCTGATTCCATTATGGAGATCTAAAACAGAATCTTCTGTGAACTAATGTACTTCATGCAAAGCATGAGAATATACAAAATTATGCCATATTTAAATAAATATCTGGCTTCACAGTGGTTTGCTTCAATATTCTTAGGTACTCTTCTGCAGATTTGTTAGAATACGTGCTATTTTATTTGCCTGAGCGTCTTAGAATCTGACCGTTTTTCTAGAGTATCTGGTGCGCCTTCATCCCCAAACCCCAAGATGAATCCTAATTGTTTTAAGTAATGTTTCCCTTTTTACTGACATAAAAACATCTGAAGTCAGAAGTTATATAAAAAAACAAAAACAAAAAAAACACACATTTAAGACAAAAGTTTTATTTTTAAAAGTTGATTTCCTAAGAGTCTTCCACAGTAATTTAACTACGAGTATGAAAAATAGAGATGTTGATGATTAATCCTAATAACTGATTATTTAATAATAATTGATTATTTACTGTTAAGAAGTTAACCTGTTAAAATGCATTACCAAATAATACTTGTTTTGCTAAATATTTCTCCTCATGTTCTATTAACTTGTACACTACTAGGGGTGCACTTGCAGTTTAGACAATGGAGAAGGTGTTGGTCGGTCTATGTGTATAAAAAAAACAAAATTCTGTTTGTTTGTGCGGCGGGTGGTGTTTGTGATTATCAACTTTTATGTCCTACTGTCGGAAAGACACACGCACACACACATCTGCAGGTAATGATAGCATGCAGTCATCAGGATGTGCACGTGGACGGAGCCACAGATAACCTCACAGCGAAAATGGGTTCATCAGGCCAAGCTTTTATACTGTAGCACCAGAAACCGTGGATCAGACTGAAGAGCATCTACAGCGCATACGACAGGGGGGTGGGTCAAGTGTCATGTACGTGGGCGGAGCAATGGGTTAGTACTCTAGTACTCTACAACAGCATCTCTGACAATAGCGCAGGCATATATTAATGCGCTTGTTCTGACCAATGCACTGCAATGTTGATTGATATATTTATTGCTTAATGTTCATTTACATAAAAGTATGTGAGCTGATTTAAAGGGAAAACACTCTCCGGTTAAAGTCTGAACAGTTTGAGATTCACACAAGAGATTGTCTTGGACTCAAACCTGCCCGTTACAGTCTCACTCACACACCTGAATCAGTTATTGAAATATATGGGTTTGGGTTTATTATTTCTAATGATTCTTTTTTTTTTTTTTTTTAATTACTTTCTATCAGCAACTTTTGTCTGGACTTTGTGATTGAGCTAGAAAAGCATTTTTCAAGTGCACACCTCTGACTGACATTATATTACTGATTGTTGAGTTCTGAATAAATCCGAAATAAAATTATTCATTTTTATAACAATAATAACCATCAGCAATGCTGGCTAACTAAATTCAGCTACCTAATCATTAGTACTCGCTGGAAATCCACTCTAACTGCAGGAGGAGAAAAATACATATCTATTTATTATATATTGTAAAAAACAGATTCGCTAGAAATCCGCGTTAACCATTAATATACTGAACAGGGCGTTTCATCAAGGCTGAATCCCAAACGGCTTTCCATTGCCTCCACAGTGCACTTACATAGTGTACGAAATGACGACAAGGACACCATTTCGTACACTATGTAGTGCACCTCCGAAGGAAGTAGAAATGCGTTTAGGATTCACCCGCCGATGGTTGGTCGAGCAGCTCAGCTAGCGCGGTTCGCTTTAACTCACCTGGATTTTTTAAAGCAGAACTCAAACATTAACTAGTTTCTAGTTAACCCGATCACAACTTATTGGTTTTCTGTGACATGCTTTTAGAAATATTTTCATGCAGAAATAAGTAGCATTAGCTGTGAGAAAAGCAGCTGGCTAATGAACGCAAAAAGGCAGCGCTTCTTCTTTGTGTTGGTTGGCAGGTTTACGACTCATTACCGCCACCTATTTTACTGGAGGGCGTGAGAGCGGAAAACAATCAGAGCTAATTAAAGTTATAATAAGTCCACATTTAAATCTACGCTATAAATGACTTGATTGTATAATCAAAATAACATTTATTGTGGTTGTTTCGGACGTTTTTATTTACTTATTTGAATACATTCGACAGCAAACCAAGTTCAAATTAAGTAGAAATCAGAAAATAACTTGTCCATCTGATTTATGATCTTTCGGTATTTCTCTGAGCTAAGAACTACTTAGTGTGATTGTCAGGGGTGCACAAACATTTGGACATTTTAAAAACATGATAATCTTTTGATTGTAGCAGGTCTCAGACGAACAACACTTTTTTTTTTTACAGTATCATTATTCATTTAACAAAAATAGAACATCAAATCCAAATCATCACCCCTTCACGTCCATGCTGAAATGTTGTTTGGTTTTCGCCAAATATGACGCTGGGCAATAAGGCCAAACAAATCTCATTTGGTCTGATCTGTCCATAGGACATTGTTCCAGAAGCCTTGTGGTGTTTTCAGATCCATTTTTGGAACCTCAGTCACGCTTCCATGTTCTTTTTATACAGAAGAGGTTCCTCTTGGCAACCCTCCCAGACAAACTGTACGGTCCTCTTCTAATTGTGCAGTGATGGACTTTAACATTTAACATGCTCAGTGAGGCCATGAGAGTCTGAGATATAGCTCTTGGGTTTTTGAATGGGATGGGATGGGATGCCCATTCCTGGGAAGATTGGAAAGTGTCACATTCCAATCTAGTAAGTAATTTTTCTCACTGTAGAATGATGAACTGCAAATTGTTTGAAAATGGTTTTATAACTCTTTCCAGATTCATGTGCAGCAACAGTTGCTTCTCTAAGACCATTCCCTATGACTTCCCCTCCTAGCATTGTCTTAACAAACTGGTAACTTGTCAAAACATCTGCTTTTATAGAGATCTGCACACCTGTTGATGATCAATTAATCAAGCGCTGATGATTAGCAGCATCTGGCTGCAACTTACCATCTTATATCCCGTGGAAGCAGTAAAGGGTACTCAGTATTGTACTGTACTAGTATTGTTTTTGTCACATAAATAATAGCACATCAAAAAAAAGTTATGTTGTTCATCTGAGGTTGTATTTGTCTAATACTAAGACCCACTACCCATAGAGAACTGCACACACACTTCAAGATATCTGCCATGATGAAAAGGTGAATGTTCTTTATTAGTACCTAGAATACCAAAACCTACAGCAGGAAAGGGAGCTACAAAGCTCTGCCTACTAGACTTCAGTTTTCTAGTGTTTGGGTCTCAGTCTTTATTGAAGCTAGGCATACATAACTGTTCTCTTAGGGAAAGGTGCAGCTCTATGTGTTCGTGGACAAAAGGTCCTGTAATGTTTTGATGCTCTTGTCAGTCCAACACATGATCACATTAAACACATGCTTTACTTGAATTTAGACCTATAAACAAGTTCAGAATGCAGCAGGCAGAATATGAACTAGGATGTTTAACTATATCACCCTTACGGTTACTGATGGACATGGATGATTACTTACAGTCGTGGCCAAAAGTTTTGAGAATTAGTTTTCACAAAGTTTGCTGCTAAACTGCTTTTAGATCTTTGTTTCAGTTGTTTCTGTGATGTACTGAAATATAATTACAAGCACTTACGTACGTTTCAAAGGCTTTTATCGACAATTACATGACATTTATGCAAAGAGTCAGTACTTGCAGTGTTGGCCCTTCTTTTTCAGGACCTCTGCAATTCGACTGGGCTGCTCTCAATCAACTTCTAGGCCAAATCCTGACTGATAGCAACCCATTCTTTCATAATCACTTCTTGGAGTTTGTCAGAATTAGTGGGTTTTTGTTTGTCCACCTGCCACTTGAGGATTGACCACAAGTTCTCAATGGGATTAAGATCTGGGGAGTTTCCAGGCCATGGACCCAAAATTTCAACGTTTTGGTGCCCAAGCTACTTAGTTATCACTTTTGCCTTATGGCACGGTGCTCCATCGTGCTGGAAAATGCATTGTTCTTCACCAAACTGTTGTTGGATTGTTGGAAGAAGTTGCTGTTGGAGGGTGTTTTGGTACCATTCTTTATTCATGGCTGTGTTTTTGGGCAAAATTGTGAGTGAGCCCACTCCCTTGGATGAGAAGCAACCCCACACATGAATGGTCTCAGGATGCTTTACTGTCGGCATGACACAGGACTGATGGTAGCGCTAACCTTTCCTTCTCCGGACAAGCCTTTTTCCAGATGCCCCAAACAATCGGAAAGAGGCTTCATCCGAGAATATGACTTTGCCCCAGTCCTCAGCAGTCCATTCGCCATACTTTTTGCAGAAGATCAATCTGTCCCTGTTTTTTTTTTGGAGAGAAGTGGCTTCTTTGCTGCCCTTCTTGACACCAGGCCATCTTCCAAAAGTCTTGGCCTCACTGTGCGTGCAGATGCGCTCACACCTGCCTGCTGCCATTCCTGAGCAAGATCTGTACTAGTGGCACTCCGATCCCGCAGCTGAATTCTCTGAATCCTCTGGACGTCCCTGAAGCCTTCTTAACAAGAATTGAACCTCTTTCCTTGAAGTTCTTGATGATCCTATAAATTGTTGATTTATGTGCAATCTTAGTAGCCACAATATCCTTGCCTGTGAGGCCATTTTTATGCAACGCAATGATGGCTGCACGCGTTTCTTTGCAGGTCACCATGGTTAACAATGAAAGAACAATGATTTCAAGCATCACCCTCCTTTTAACATGTCAAGTCTGCCATTCTAACCCAATCAGCCTGACATAATGATCTCCAGCCTTGTGCTCGTCAACATTCTCACCTGAGTTAACAAGACGATTACTGAAATGATCTCAGCAGGTCCTTTAATGACAGTAATGAAATGCAGTGAAAAGTTTTTTCGGGATTAAGTTCATTTTCATGGCAAAGAAGGACTATGCAATTCATCTGATGATGCTATTATAAAAACTTAAGCAGCAACTTTTCCAATTTCCAATATTTATGTAATTCTCAAAACGTTTGGCCACGACTGTAGATTTCTTGACATTTTAATAGCAGGACAATGTTGTCCCACACTTGTATGAGTATTGTAGTATGAGTCTAGAATGGCTTTAGAGAATGCATCATTTGTGTTGAATCCATAAGATCCACTAGGGCTGTAGGATGTGCCAATGTTGTATCCTTAATTTTATTATATAAGCAAAGGGTTGACACTGCACTTATATTATTCAGCCAAATGTACATTTTATTAGTAATTCATGATCTATTGTTGGTCTTGAAAGTCACATATTTAATTGAAAATAAACTATATTTGAAGAGACAAATAAAGTACATACATGAATAAAAATGTTTACAGCTTACGATTTTTGTGTAAGTCTTCCTACACTACGAGCTATAGTGGGCTTTTTTCTTTTGTATGAACTTTCTGGTGTTTTTGGAGAGTACTCAGCTGAGTAAAACTTTTTCCACACTGTATGCACTGATAGGGTTTCTCTCCAGTATGGATGAGCTGGTGTCTCTGGAGAGTACTCAAGTGAGTAAAACTCTTCCCGCACTGTGAGCACTGATACGGCTTCTCTCCTGTGTGAATGCGCTGGTGCCTCTGGAGAGTAATCAAGTGAGTAAAAGACTTCTGACACTCTGAGCAATGAAATGGTTTTTCTCCTGTGTGAACGCGCTGGTGAAATCGGAGATTAACCTGTTGTGTAAAACACTTTCCACACACCGAGCAGTGATACAGCTTCTCTCCTGTGTGAACTTGCTGGTGTTTTTGGAGAGTACTCAACCGAGTAAAACTCTTCCCGCACTGTGTGCAGTGACATGGCTTCTCTCCTGTGTGAAGACGCTGGTGAAGTTGAAGATTGATCTGCTGTGTAAAACTTTTCCCACACTCTGAGCACTGATATGGTTTCTCTCCTGTGTGAACGAGCTGGTGTCTTTGGAGAGTACTCAGCCGAGTAAAGCTCTTCTCGCATTGTGAGCAGTAAAATGGCTTCTCTCCTGTATGAATGCGCTGGTGACGCTGGAAACTCGTCTGCTGTGTAAAACTCTTTCCGCAATGTATGCAGTGATATGGCTTCTCCCCTGTGTGAATGCGCTTGTGTAGCTGGAGATTACCCGGGCGAGTAAAACTCTTGCCGCACTCCGAGCACTGGTATGGCTTCTCCCCTGTGTGCATGTGCTGGTGTAACTGGAAATTAGTTAGTCGAGTAAAATCTTTTCCACACTGTGAGCAGTGGTACAGTTTCTCTCCTGTGTGAATGCGCTGATGGATTTGGAGATTAACAGATCTTGTAAAACTCTTCCCACACTCCGAGCAGTGAAAGAGCTCTTTCTGCATTTGTCCAGTTTTAGGGCAAAGGCTACCAGAGGACATTTGCTGACTGGAGCAATTTGTGGACATCTGATTATTATATTTAATCATGCCACATTTTAGGAGTCTCTCATATTCTTCATAATGGCATCTTTTGATGTGTCTCTGAAGGTAAATTTGAGACTTGTAGGAAAATGAACACAATGAACAGGGGAAAACTTGCAATGCGACGCTCTTCATTTCTAGAGAAGAAAATTAAAAGAGATTTTAGAATGTGGAGTAAAACAGAGCAAAAAATAAACCTGTGATAATCAGCAATCATGCAAGCCTGAACCAAGTGTAACCAACAGTGAGGACAAGTGAGCAAATGTCCTGAATGTCCAGAGTGTCCAGAGTGAGTGCAGAAGCATGTGTGGGTGTGCAAAATGGATCAGTACTGTGTGTTGTACTGATTAAGAGACCGTATCGCCTGCGGGAAGAAGCTCCTCCTCAGTCTCTCTGTGTTGGCCTTCAGGGAGCGGAATCGCTTTCCTGACCTCAACAGAGAGAACAGTCCATTGCTGGGGTGACTGAGGTCCTTCATGATCTTCCTGGCCTTGGTCCAGCACCGCTTCCTGTAGATCGAGTGCAGGTCAGGGAGCTCGGTGTGGATGATGCGCTCAGCTGATCGCACCACCCTCTGAAGAGTTCGTCTGTCCTGCATGGTGCTGTTCCCGAACCAGGACGTGATGTTTCCCGTCAGGATGCTCTCTATGGTGCAGGAGTAGAAGTTCCTAAGCACCTTGGAGGGCAGTCTGAAGTCTCTCAGGCGTCTGAGGTGGTAGAGACGCTGTCGGGCCTTTTTCACCACGGTGTTGATGTGACAGGACCAAGACAGGTCCTGCGTGATGTGTACACCGAGGTAACGGAAGCTGTCCACTCTCTCCACTGGGCTCTTGTTGATGACGGGGGTCTGGTAGTTCCTCTTCTGCTTTGTGCTGAAGTCCACTATCAACTCCTTTGTCTTGCTGACGTTGAGAAGGAGGTTGTTCGTCAAGCCTAACAAAAGACCAGTGTTCACTTTCCCATAGAAAGAACAACTTGTAATCTTCAAAAGTATATTTGGAATTTTCACGATGCACAGACTTCTATTACAAATGACAAACCAGTGTGCACTACTGTTGCTGTCACGAGACCACACTGTAGTCAAAAGATGCAATACATTAAAATAGTCTGACAAGGATATGATTTTATTCTTAGTAGAATCTTACAGTTCATGCAAGTTTTAGAAAGTACAGTGAATGCCCCAATTTAAAAACAAACTCTTCAAAACTTTAAAACAGCTTGTGCACAGTGGTGCTACTGGGAACAAAAAAGTTGCACAGTCTAATATTTAATTGTATCACAGAATGCAATGTGGTGGCCAGTTCATGTGGGAAAATGATTCCTCCTTTTCCCAGCACCACTCTTTCACAATGAGTCCTGTAATATAGTCCACTGAGTGATAACCCCAACATTCAGTGCATTCAAAATGGACAGCTTTCGAGAAGTGGTAGACAATTGTTAGACTATATCTGTTGCCACCGGAGGTAGGAAGCCATGTGACGAAGTCCAAGACCATTGGAAACAGGAAGGGGTCTAAGAAGACCCACCCTTGGTTTGTTGCTCAATTTATTCAGAAAGCAGGTGTTACAGGCACCCAAAACACTGAGGATTGTTGAACGACCACAACGGTGTGGGACCCACCTGGGTGGCAGACTAGCCTCAAGCTCTGCTCCATTCCGGAACATGGGAACACAGATGAACAGTCAGATGGACTGGGCTCTTGCTCCAATACTTGTTTGACCTGGGTCTCAATGTCAAGAAGGCTGCTTCAATGGAGCTTTGTGAAGGCAATATGGCCGATCCAGGTGCATGGTCTTGTGTCCCCCAGAAGTGCTGCCAAACGGTGTTGGTCTGCCTGTTGTTTGATGGTGAAAATGAAACTGCAAAACAGTCCAAGATTAGAGACGATTAGAGACAATGTCCACTGGGATGAATGAAGAGTAGCTCAGCAGTATCTTTGGCCGAAAGGAGTCTAGGGAATTGGACAGCTTTCAAAAAGTTGTAGACAATAGTGAGGACACATGTGCTGCCACCAGAGGCTGGGAGCCCCATGACACTGTTCAGCATGATGGACCCACCAGGAGTTGCTGGTGTCACAGGCACCCCCAAAAATGAGGAAATCCTCCCACATGGAGGGCCACAAGAATAATTGCTGAACAAACGCAAATTTGCATGCCCCACCTGGTTTGACCTGGCTTTCTATGTCCAGGAAGGGTGCTCCAATGTGGCCTTGTGAAGACAAGATGGTCGACCGTGGGGCATGGTCTGTGGCTGAGGAAAATTGTCGGGAGACTGCATTTGGTTTCTTATCAGTAGCTATGGGCTGGTAGGACAGAGAAAAGGATAAGAGCCTATTCTTTAGTACAGTGAATAAACACTGCCTGATTGGACCACCAGAAGGAAGGCTTGCTTGAGGTTAGGCCATGAGCAGAGTAGCCATAGAGCTCTAGTTGCATATAAATGACAAATAGAAGTTTACTTTTACAGTTAGCCGTGTAGTTTACATATTATCATCCAGAGTGACTTACAAAAGTGCTGAGTTTTCATCCTTGGATATATACTTACACTGAATTATTAGGTCACTAGATCCAGAAAATATGATCATATAACCCCAATATTATCATCCTTGCACTGGCTACCTGTTCAGTTTAGAATTAATTACAAAATAGCATTACTTGCGTACAAGGCTCTAAATGGTTTAGCTCCCACATATCTAGCCCAGTCTTCTGATACGTTACAATCCACCACGCTCCTTAAGATCACAAAACTCCGGACTTCTGGTAGTTCCCAGAATATCAAAATCTATAAAAGGAGATAGGGCATTTTCATATTTAGCTCCAAAACTTTGGAATAGCCTTGCTGACAGTGTTCGGGGCTCAGTTTCCCAATTTAAAAGTAGACTCAAGACGCATCTCTTTAATCTGGCCTACACATAATTAATTTCTTTACCTCATACTCCAGTACATCTATCCTGAATGACAACCACTCTAATTCTTTTCACCTGCTCTTTATTTTTCTACCCATCCCGAGGCATCTGGAGATTGTTCCAGCTTCAGTAGACAGAGGCCGACCCTGCGAGGATCCTGAGGCATCTAGAGAAGGACCTGTTCCAGCTGGATTCTGCTTCATGTTGGTTTGGAGCTACACATGCTGATCCTGAGCTCCCAGTGATTCAGGCCCCATCTGCCCTCTGCACCCGCTGACTCATCCCTGTGCTGAACTGGACTTCATGTTAATTTAAATAACTTCTGCTATATCAAACTTTCAGCTGCATAATACACATGATGTTATAGAATTTCTGTTATCTGTTATCACACAAATGAGTCTGGTTCCTCTCAAGGTTTCTTCCTATTGCCATCACAGGGAGTTTTTCCTTGCCACTGTCGCCGACACCCTTGGCTTGCTCATCAGGGACAATCTCAGACACATTTTTCTTACACATACACACTTCCATAAATTTTCTTTTCATTTCTGTGAAGCTGCTTTGAGACAATGACCATTGTTAAATGCGCTATAGAAATGAATTGAATTGAATTCAATTGAATTGAAATTGAACTGTTAGAAGTACCATCAGTCAAACGCTTTTGGGAAGGGTGTTTTTTGGGAGAGGGGAGTTAACCCAAATACCCTAGAAATAGATAGGGTATACATTACTTAACATAGAGCAGATTCTCTAGAAATGTCTTGATAACCTGGTAGACATGCAGCTTGTGTTCTGCTAGAGAACAAAAAAGATTAAGATGTCATCCAAGACAAATATATTCACTAATGTCCAAATCCACTACGAGGTATTTATAGTGCATGGATGAGGTGTTAAAACCAATCTTCCATTCTCTCCCTCTTTGATTCTGACCAAATGGTAAGCATTATGGAGATCAAGTTAAGTGAAAATCTTGGCCCCCTGTAGGAGATCAAATGCTGTGGACATAAACTGAAACAGATCATTTGTAATGGTGATTTAATTTAGTCCTTGATAATTTATACATAGGCATAAGGTCTAGTTTTTCTTATCCAAAAATGAATCCTGCCCCAGCGGGAGATCAAGACGTTTGGAAAATTCTGCCAGCTACACAATACAAAAAGTAGTTGGCCATGGCCTCCCTCTTATGTGGAGGATAGAGAGTATAAATGACCCCTGGGAGGATTTGTACCTGAGAGAAGGTTAATGGCACAATCATAGGGGTCTATGGTGTATAAGAGAGAGACTACATGACACTTCCAGAAAACCAGCTTAAAGTTGGCGTAATCAGGAGGGAAAATCCTAATTAATAACAGTGACAGTGGGGGCAATGAACAGACTTGAGACATCATGCCAGGCACAGGGTAATCCAGTTGTTCCAGAACTTGTCCAGCTTTGCCACAGTAGAGACATGCAATTGCTTGTCTGCGTTGGCGATCTTCAGGAGATATTCAGGCTCAGCTGATATGCATTGGTTCTATTGAGGAGGTGGATGGCTGTGGTGGCAAAGAAGGTCTGGCTCTTGGCGTGATTTGGGAAGGAATTCTTTGCCTAACTCGAGAGTACACTCACCCTTCTAAATCCCTAAGACAGCAGAGATCGCTGGGACGTTCCTGAGAGATCAATTGGTCTTTGACACAATCACAGAGTCCATACAGAAAGGCATCATTCAGGGCTTGAGAGTCCCAGTTAGTAGTGGCCAGGGTGTGGAATTCGATGGTTTAATCGATGTCGAATGGTGTGTCGAGCTACACATGTCGTTCCTGTTCTGCCAGTGATCCCTCTGGACCTGTCTGACTCGTCCTGGTGCCCCACTTCTGGTTGGGGATCTCGTCACAAGGATGCCCGTGTGGTCTCTTTGGGATGCGTGTGGTGTCTGGGGACGGTTTCACTCTACCATGAAGACAGTTCTGGCCTCGGTTGATGTTGACAGCGGTTTTTCTGAGGACTTGACTTGGCTTCGATAGTTCAGGACTGGAATTTCCTGGAAGTCTACCTGAGCCTCCAATAACTAACTGGACTCCTTATTAACATCAATTAACATCAACTGTTATACTGAACTGCCTGCCAAACACACAATATGAATGCAGACCAATTCCTGCTTTCTATTTCACCCAAATGAGGATGGGTTCCCTGTTTAGTCTGGTTCCTCTCTTATAGTCTCCTCTCAATAGTTTCTTACTATTGCCATCTCATGAAGTTTTTCCTTGCCATTGTTGATAATCAGGGACTATCTGACTATTTTGATTCATACACATTCACATTTCATAGAAACTTAAATAATTATTTTGATTGTGTAAAGCTGCTTTGCGACAATGACAATTGTTAAAAGCGCTATACAAATAAAATTGAATTGAATTAATTGTACAAAGAATGGGAACCTTGACAAAACTCTAGTAAATGTCTAGCCTTTTCCCTGCCTGAGTGAGAGCAATCAAACGCCTCCATGAAAAATTTTAAGAATTGTTGACATACAGCGGTTTCCCATTCACAAGCCCTGGCAGTGAGGAGAAAGATATATATATGCCACCCTTGAGGATCCTTTTGGAAATGTGGAGGCTTGAAGTTCCAGTAACAGAAAGCATTGTGAGAGAAAGGAGCAATAAGTTCCAGGCATACCAGTTGATTACCTTATAGGTGTCAGGTTAACGTGAAGGAGGTCTGACAGAGCCCCCCCTTAAGGAGCTACCTCCGGGAGCGATTCTCCTCCTTGGTCTTCCTCTAAGTCGTGGAGCTGGCCGGTTTGGATGGTTGTTGTGGAACTCCTCTATCAATAGTGGGTCCAGTACATCCTGTGCTAGAACCCAGCTTCTTTCTTCTGATCCGTACCCCTCCCAATCAATTAGGTATTGCATCTTACCCTGTCGGTGATGTGAGTCTAGTATAGTTCTGATTCTGTAAGCTGGTTGACCCTCTACCTGGATAGGTTCTGGGGAGTCATCCTGATGTGACGTTTTCGTCCAATGGGCCTCTTCTGACTGGTTTTAGTTGGGACACGTGAAACGTGGGCGCGATTCGACAGTGCTGAGGTAGTTACGTCGTTGATTCTTTGTAGAATTTTATATGGTCCAATGTACCTGTGGCATAATTTCCTGCTCTCCTCGTTTACCCGTAGGTTCTTAGTCGAAAGCCAGACTCGATCTCCCGGTTCATATGTTATGTCCTCAATGTCGGTCTGCAAACCTTTTGTTCGATTCTGCTGCTTTCTCAAGACGCTGGTGTGTCTGTTCCCATACCTGCTTGCTTCTCCTGAACCAATCATCTACTGCTGGGGATTCTGTGATGTTGGCGTTCCATGGAAACAGCGGAGGTTGGTATCCTAGGACACACTGGAATGGAGTTAATCCTGTGCCTGATTGAATGAGGGAGTTCTGTGCATATTCTGCCCATGGAAGAAACTGACCCCTATCCCTCTGATTATCTGCACAGTATGTTCTCAGGAAGCGGCCGATTTCCTGGTTCGCTCGTTCGGTTTGGCCGTTTGCCTGAGGGTGATATCCTGACGTCAGACTGACGGTGACCCCCATTTTCTCCATAAAATTTTTCCAGACTCTAGAAGTGAACTGGGTCCCTCGATCACTTACTATATCCTCTGGTATACCGAAGTTTCTGAATATGTGCTGGAACACTAATTCAGCCGTTTGGAACGCTGTTGGGAGCTTGGGTAGTGCGATTAAACGAATTGATTTGGAAAAGCAGTCCGTTATCTCCCTGGGATGATGGCAGGTCTGTGATAAAGTCTATGGCTATATGTGACCATGGTCTCTGTGGTACGGGTAGTGGTAATAGTTTACCTGCTGGGAGGGCACGGGGTGTCTTGGCTTGTGCGCAAGCTGAGCAGGAGGCTATGTACTGGTTTATGTCCCTTCTCATGCTCGGCCACCAGCACTTTCCTTAAAAACTGAATGTTTGTAGTGTGCCTGGGTGTCCTGTAGCTGGTGATGTATGTGCCCAGGTAATCAGCTTATTACGTGTGTGTGTTGGTATAAACTTCTTGCCTGCTGGACACTGTTTTGGTGTTCGTGAGGCTGGGAACTTCTCTATCTCCCTTTCCACTTCCCAAAATATTGCTCCCACAATTTGGTGCTTGGGTATGATCCTCCCGAGGCGGAGCTTCATGTATGCGGGATAGGGCGTCAGCCTTTGTGTTCTTTGATCCAGGATGGTAAGATATGATGAAAAAGAGTGCCCATCTTGCCTGTCTGGCGTTTATTCGTTTGGCTGCTTTGATGTATTCAAGGTTCTTATGATCAGTGTAGATGATAAATGTGTGTTCTGCTCCTTCCAGCCAGTGGCACCATTCCTCAAGAGCGAGCTTTATTGCTAGTAATTCTCGATTGCCCACATCATAGTTATGTTCAGCTTGAGTTAGTTTTCGAGACATAAAAGCGACTGGATGCAGCTTGGGCCTGTCTCCAAACCTCTGTGATAATACTGCTCCAACTCCTGTTTCAGATGCATCAACTTCCAGGATGAATGGTTTCAATGGGTCAGGATGTTTTAGAATGGGGGCAGAGATGAAGGCCCCTTTTAGCTTGAAAAAGACTTCTTCTGGCCCCCTGGTTCCACCTCATTTTCTTCTTGACTTCCTTAGTTAGATTGGTCAGTGGAGCTGCAATTTTACTGAAATTTCTGATGAAACGTCTGTAGAAGTTAGCAAATCCTAGGAAGCGTTGTAGCTCCTTTACTGATTTGGGCATTGGCCAGTCTCTGACTGCTGCTACCTTTTCCTCATCCATTTGCACTCCCTCAGAGTCTATAATGTAGCTCAGGAAGGAGATTTTCTTCTTGTGGAACTCACACTTTTCTCCTTTTCCATATAGGTGATTATTGTGCAAGCACGTGAGAACGCTCTTGACATGACTAATGTGCGTGGGCAAGTCTGGGGAGTAGATTAGGATGTCATCGATATAAGCAATTACGAACTTTCCCAGTTTCTCTCTGAGAACCTCATTGATAAAACTTTGAAACACTGCAGGTGCAGAAGAGGTGTCCAGAGGTGGTGCTAAAGGCAGTTTTCCATTCATCTCCTTGTCTGATACGGATGAGATTATAGGCGCTTCTCAGGTCCAGCTTAGTGAATACTTTTGCTTCTCTCAGTTGTTCCAAGGCTGCAGGTACTAGGGGTAATGGATAGCGATACTTTACTGAAATGTTATTTAATTCTCTGTAGTCCACACAGGGCCTTAAACCACCCCCTTTTTTCTCCACAAAAAAGAAACTGGCTGATGCTGGGGATGTGGATGGACGGATATATCCCTGTTGGAGGGCTTCTGAAATGTATTCCTCCATTGCACGCATTTCCTTCTGTGATAGGGGGTAAATTCGTGCTCTGGGAAGATTTGCTCCCTCCAACAGCTCAATGGCGCAGTCATACGGTCGATGTGGAGGTAGTCCGCTTGCCCTTTCTTTACTGAAAACTTCTGTGAATTCCCTGTATACTGTGGGTATAGCTGTTAATGTGGTCGATTCCGGGCTTTCGACTGAAGTGGAGGCTGCCGTAATGTGAAGCTTTGAGATGCAGTGGGTCTGGCACCATGTTGACCATTGGATGATTTCTCTTCCCCTCCAGGAAATGACTGGATCATGTTTCTGCATCCAAGGAAATCCTAGTATAACTGGAAATTTGGTGGATATAGTGATCAGGAAGGATCTGCTTTTGCAATGGGACGCCCCCACACACAGTGAAACTGGTCTGGTGCGTTGAGTGACAGTCCCTCCTCCGATTGGTCCGCCATCCAGAGCCTCGATGTTGATTGGACGAGACTAGGTTGATTAGCGGAATCGTCAATCGTGATTCATAAAATTTCCTGCAGCTCCGGAATCGATTAATGCTGAAACAACACAGACATTTTCTGAGTCTGTTATCCGAACTCTTAAGCACATGTTAGGTGAAGAGCGGTTAATTATTTCACTCACCGGGCTTTGGCGTGGGGCTGTGCCGGAGGGCTCCCTTCCTCTTTTACTCTCTTGTAGAGGACAGTCGGCGATATTGTGCTGAGCGCTGCCACAGTAGTAACACAATTGTTCCTTCTTCCGGTGTAGATGCTCGCTCTCTGATACTCTCATTCTCCCCAGTTGCATGGGCTCATACTCCTTGGTCTCGGCCGAGACATAACTTTCCATTTTTCCCACCTTTCTGGACATTAGTGCATCTAGACGAATAGTCATGTCGATTAATTCATCCAATGATGCCTTCTCATCCCGACACGCTAGCTCGGTCAGGATTTCCTTATTGAGCCCTCTTATAGAGCCGGTTCATTCCACCCACTTCCAGCAGCGAGTGTGCGAAAATTCAGTGCGTATTCAGCGACACTGTGTTTTCCCTGATGGAGAGTCAACAACTGTTTGCCTACCTTTTTACACTCCGGAGCGTGGTCAAAGACTCATTTAAAAAGTTAGAGAAAATGTTGAAAGGAAGTGGTGTTTTCCCCCCCTTGATTCCACACTGCCGTGGCCCACTTAGGAGCCTTTCCAGTCAAAAGAGTGATAAACTGGGCAATTTTTCCTTGTTCACTGATGTTTTCTTGTCCCGCGAAGTAAAGAGAACATTGGAGAATAAAACCCTGGAATTCTGCTGGGTCTCCGGCATACTTGTCGGGACGCGTGAGTGACGGGTGGAGTTATTACCTGGGTCGGGAGCAGAGCAGGTGGGCTCGTAGCCGTCGCCTGGAGTAGTTGTTCCAGGGTTTCCTTCATGCGATGTTGTTCCTGCTGCATCTGCATCATGTCCATCCGAATCTGCGCGATGTCCTGGCGAAGTTCGTTTAGTACACGGGCATGACTTAGGAGTGCTTCTCGCATATTTACTTCCCCCGCTGCGTCCATGGTGGCGAAGTATTCTGTCAAGTTAACGTGAAGGAGGACGCAAGTGCAGGTAAAAGGCAGTGTTTATTTAACGTTGTAAACAAAACACGGGTAAGCAATAATCGTAGTCAAAAGGACAGGCAAGGGTCGGTCGATCGGCAAAACACACAAACTAGGGAAGGCAAAGAATCGGAAACTATTAAACGGAGCAAGTTCATACACAATAAGACAATCACGAAAATAAAGGCTTGGTAACGTCCGGAAAAACTCACGAGAGCATATACTTCGCAAAGTCTTTCTGTTGCTGAGTCCTATTTAAGCATCAGGTTAATTGGTAGCAGGTGTTCTAGAATTCAGGTGACCTGGAGCGAGACTGTTGGGTATTGTAGTTTGTTTCCGCCATGATTGTAGGCGGATGTGGTTTCACTTGCTCTGCCGCTTTGGCTGGTCTGACAATAGGCTTCAGGTGATTCGGAGCATGAGGTGGGAAACTGGCACAGAGATCAACAAGAAAGCCTGGAGTGAATTAAGATGGAGACCTAGAAGTGACAGCCTAACCAGACTGGATCATGACAGAAAATTCAAATCTCCTTCAAAGCCCAATAATTTGACACTTCTGAAATGAGGACTCCTTTCTTTGCCATGCAATGTATCTTGATATTTCACTTCAGGCTGCCTTTTTACTGAGGCCAATGCTTGAAGTCTAGTCTCAGAACAAAAGAAAAAGTGCTCTTTTTTTATCATTGCTTTGAGCTAACAATTTTTCTCCCCATGAAACACTATACTGAAACATCTCCTGGCGTGGTTGTTCTCAGGAGTACAGCTTGCTTTAGCACAACAGAAAATTGTTTCAGCAGAAATTAAGAAATAGCCAGAAAGCTAAGCAATAGAGAGGTCACTTATTGACAGGAACAACCATAGTGCACTTGTGTTTAACCTAGCCCTTTTTGCTATCTAAAATGGAGGCTTTATGAAGTGAAGTGCATTTCACTGATGAGCTCCTGGAATGTATGGATCAACAGCTGCACTTCAAAAACAAATAGAGAAGAGTCTAAAGTCTTATTTACATGTCTTGTTAATCTATAGCAATTGACGTAACTCAAACTCACTATTACCATTTTGCGACTTTTTGTTCCAAAGACAGTCAAAGTTAACACCAAGATGTTGAGCGTACTCTCCTTCATACCACACCAAGAGCTCCTGCCCTGGTTTGATGGGTTGACAACAGCGGTAAAAAATCCTCCCTTGATACTGGAAGGCCATGAGATTCTTCTCCTCAATGTTACGAGCACAATTCACATATCTAAAAATACAAAGGATTACTAGAACAGTATGATTGACAAAGTCAAAAAAGAAAAATTATGGGGTCAAATCTTCCAAAGGTAGGGGAAGACATTTTTAACCTAAACTCAACAGCTGGCAGAAATCAACTGTGAATTCTTCACCTCATCCAGTTAGCATGCGTCTCTCTTTTGCCATCTACGTATTCCCCATCCTGCATGCTCCTGTATGTCTGGAAAAAATTGTAGATATTTTTATTTATTTACATAAAAACAAATGGGACACATGAAATGCTGAAATGTTTGGTAAATGCATCTACGTTTCCTGCATTTTCAGATGTGTTACTTCAGTGATTCAAGAGCAATAGAGACATTGCTCTATGTGAAAGACAATAGCAAATCCGAAAAAATATGGTTTACCTGTGCTAAATTTACAGACTAAAAGTTAAAGCTTATTCACAACACATTTGACATTTATAACCTGGTCATAACTAAGTAAAAATTATATTGCAAAACTGGTTGGATTACACTTACTATCTGGATGTTCTACTAAGTGGAAAAACAAGCTCCATTTGGTTCAGAATGCTAGGTTTGACAGGTTAAAGTTCTCATTGCATGGAGGCCTCTGGCTGCTACTGAGGATGGCCCCATATGGTCTGCTTGCGATACATATGGTGACTGAGGACGGTTCCACTTGATGACCATGAAGATGGTCTTGGACTCTATAGCTTGTGACTGTTTAACAGATTTTTTCCCGATATCTAACAATAGAAATGGACTTAATATTAACTTAAACACCTTTCCTGTTACATTTAACTTTCAACTTCATAGCACACAAATGTAGCAGGAAATGATTTATGGTCATACTATTTGATATCACCCAAATGAGGATGAATTCTTTGTTGAGTATCATTCCTCTCAATGTTTCTTCCTTTTGCCATCTTAGGGAGTTTTTCCTTTCCACTGTCGTCCTTGCCTTGCTTATCAGGGACGAACTCATAGTTATAGTCTATATTTTTTTATATGTGATGTTTTAATTCTGTACAGGTGCTTTGCAACAATTATCACTGTTAAAAGTGGTATACAAAAACAATTGAATTTAATTGAAAATTAACTCACCACCCAAGAGTACACGCTGTTCATGGCTTCCTCTCGGTCTACCCGATCTCCCTGGTATGGCCCAAAGTGCGCACCAAGTGGAACAGTATCTCTCTTATTAAACACTCCCAGGTCAGTGTCAGAAATGCTAGAATTCAGAATCTCCAGACCGAGTGGAAGGGTTTGTTTGGCTCGGTCGACGACCCCCATAGGAACTGGGGTATCTTGGATAAAGAGAGCTGGGCCATGAACTTCACACTCACTGATGAAGGAGGATCTACAATCTTCACAGTCTGGAAGCACGATATATACGAAGATGAGAAACTATGAAAATATCACTCAAATTTAAAAATGCAAAAGAATCTATGGGCCATATCTGAGTGTTTTCTAGGCTTCTAAAACTGTAATTACAAAAGGCATCCCTTAAAGTTTGATGGCATACTAATGATTAATGCATCCCTGATCTCTTACAGAGATAGTCATCATCTTCTGGGTCTTCCTCTTTTATGTTACGAGATGCTTCATTGTTTTCATCCCCAATGATAACCCGCCTCACAGAGGGTGCTCCTTCACCTAAAATGTTATAATTGAAAAAATAGAATCCTGTCAATTTGGTAGAAATCATGACACATGAAACAGAAAAGTGAGAATACTGGAGTGACCGTTCCACAAAAATTACAGTGGTAGCCATCTTCTCCCAGTTCTTCTTCTTCTTTTTTTACAGTCTTCATCAGTTCTTCATCTGAGTGCTCAACAGGACTGACATTTGTCTCAGATGTTTCTCCATCTCCATCTGAAATTGTCATTTAAACATACAATATAGAAATGGCATTTCTGAACATGGTCCGGATAAAATGTGCAGTAAGCAGAGGACCACACAGTGGACTCTACTGTCTTACAGAGATAGCCTTCATCTTCAGGTTCTTCCTTCTTTACAAGTTTGTGTTGATCCACGATGATGGTGACACATCCAGAGTCTATAGTCTCTTCACAAGAAGTCTGCACATCTTCAGAAAGCTAATGATGCCAAACAACAACATTTATTCATCAAAAATCTAAATATGTTCTTTGGTTTTTCTTTTATCTTGTGTCTATTGTCAACATGGAAATGTACATTTATTTCTAAAGACGTTAATATTGTTTTAGGGCATCTTTGCTAATTACTGCCTCAGATGTGTATCAAAGAGTGGTTTCATAGCCTCCGAGGTGTGAGCTGAAGAGATTAAAAAGCTATTCTTGCCCCGAACTTTTGTTCCGACTCCACTTCTTCATTCATCCTGAACCTGCTGCATGTAGTTATGTCTTTCTTACCCAGAACGGCCATCAAGCTCCCAAACAGAATACTTCATATTAAAAAAATCCCTTTTCACTCTAATTGCAAGTTTCATTCTGCTAGATCAGTCAAGCCATTATTATGACCATGATATTACAGTGCTTGACTGGCCAGCCACTTCACCTGACCTGAACCCCATAGATAACCTGTGGTCTATTGTCAAGAGGAAGATGAGAAACACCTGACACAACAATACAGACAAGCTGAAGCCTGCTATCAAAGCAACCTCATCTTCAGTAAAGTCTCAGCAACGCCACAGGCTGATCACCTAAGTGCCATGCAACATGCAGTAAAGAAGTCCAGAGCAAGTATTGAGTACATAAATAAACATATATAGTTATACTTGGATTGAGAGCATAATTCGTCCCGGAAGCGTGCTTAATTTTGAAAATATGAAATAATGGAAACTCCAATGATTCGTTCCAAAATAAAACAAATTAATCTACACTTTCTTTGAAAAGAATCGTGTCTGCTGTAAGATGAGAGAGGAGAGGAGGAGTAGGTGGGCTACGTGTAGGATGACTTGAAATATTTCATCTGACATTTAATGAATCTAGAATAGATGAGTTTCACTAACTTAATTAAATAAATAATAATAATAAAAAAAGCTTTTCCACGATATAAAATTTTTTTCAGATGCATTACCTATATACTGCATATAATAAAAAAGGAAAAATGTGTTCTGTTTGTTAGTCCGTGTCTGCTCTATATGCAGTTTATGGGTCTCCAGCATCTGAAAAGTCTAAACATTAACAGCTATTAATGATTACCACAATGAAATGCAAGCAAGCAGCAGGGCCTAGTACTGTTTCATGTCATGTATACTGGGTTTAAGTGAATAATGTGTTGGTTATTCATTATTAATACATGAAATGTAAATGTAAATTATAAATGCCATATAATTAAACTAAATTAGTCTCCTACTACTACATAAAGGGGGGGAAAAAGTTGCTCTGTATACACTAATCTGTTCAAAGCTGTTTAAATATTTATTTCAGCTTTATCAATTTGTAAAATATTTTTGTTTACCTGAGAGCCAGCAGAAGTCGGAGTGTGTGGGGTTTTTGGGAAAGAGTAGTTTTTAACATCTTCAGATTCCATTATGAGTGGTCTAGAATTGTTTATATGAATGAAATTGACAAAAAAAAAGTGGGAAATAATCAATAATCATAACAGAAGCTTCTCTGAACTAATATACTTCATGCAAACAAAGTACTATTCAATCTTTACAAACATCTTAGAGAACCTGCCACAGGTCTCCTGGAGGACTTGATTTTGCACAATATTTCTCCTCAATCTTTGTTCTACTAACATGTACCCCACAAGAGGGCGCACTTGCAGTTCAGATCAGTGGTTCTGAAACTTGGTCCTGAAGCATTTCAGGGTTTTTTCAGCTCCCTGCAGACCCTTAAATAATCAGCTTTAACCAATCAGCCGTTTATAAACTGAAGAGGGTGTGATACCTACTACTGTCAGTTAAGAAAAATGTGTGAAATTTGACATTTCACACATTTGTCACATGAACAAGTGACAGGAAGTCCAGCGCTAGCTAGTCAACAATTTCAGGAATAGGATTGGCCTTTTCCGCATGCCAAAAAATTAACTGGATTTCCCCCCTTTCTAAACTCAGACGGTCTACACCAGGGGTCGGCAACCTTAAACACTCAAAGAGCCATTTGGATCCGTTTCCCACAGAAAACTCTAGGAACCACAAAAAAAAAAAACCCTTTTAAAGATAACAGATAAGACTGCATACTGTATATCATTTTTTTACCTTTATGATATGTATAAAAAATACTATATTGTGTTACATTTATGAAATCAATGAACTGCTACAGAGAAAATTACATTTTATTTCTGCATGCAAAAAAAAAACATTTTGAACTCTAAAAAAAAATGACGCTGAGTGAAGGTTACTTTCAAATAAAATACTCAATGTCTACAGTATTTGAGTCGTCTTTGCATTTATGAGATAAAAAGCCAAACTTAAATTATCCACCTGCAGCAAAACAAAAATAGCATCTGCTTCTGTGTGCCGTCATCCTTTTATCGCGTTTACTGGAGCATGCAGTTAGCTGTGAACCTAAACAAAACCGGGCTCGAAAAGCTCAGTAAATCTTGTGCCAGCGGGTGTTGCACATCGGCGGCTGTAAGGCATATTTTGAGCGATAAAAAAGTGGCGCAGTGGTAAAGTGCTCGCCCTATCATCAGGAACTCGCTGGTTCGATCCCCAGGTGATGCTGTAGCCTCTAACAGCCGAGGGCCAAGAGAGAGCAAAATTGGCTGAGTGCTCTCAGCAGAGTGGGATGGGAAGCACTTTGTGCTCTCACATTAATTACAGATCTACGGCCAGTCAGGGGCGTCTGTGAGCTCATGCAAGCGGAAGGAGCGTATGGCGCTGTCCTCCGAGTGTGTTATGCCGCCCCCAACGGGCGTGAGCGAGCAGTTCGAAAAGATGCGGTCAGTGATGTCAAGTGGTTCAGAGGAAACATGTGGTAGTAGCCTTTATGTGGAGCCCCTAGTGACGAGGAGGAATTGGACACGACTAAATTAGGGAGAAACAAACTAACCAGCCAGTGCCCAAACCCCAGCAACTGGATGCAGTGCCGGTCCCAAGCCCAGATAAACAGAAAATTTGCGTCAGGAAGGCCATCCAGCTTAAAACCTGTGCCAAGCTTGTATGTGCGGACTGGATGATGATCTGCTGTGGCGACCGAGGCTGGGAGCAGCCGAAAGACCAACAGCAACATCAACTCATTATTTATTTTCCAAAGCCACAGGGAGCTGCTGCAGAGGGATGAAAGCTCCACATAAAACATTTAGTCTGGGTCTTTGCCATTATGTCAGAAATTTTTTTTGCCTGAACAGTTTGAGATTCACACAAGAGATCATCTTGTCTGTCTCAAACCTAACCGTTACAGTCTCACTCACACACACCTGACCAGGAATTTATAATGAAATGCATGGGTTTGGGTTTATTACTACTAATATATCAGCACCTTTAATCTGGACTTGGTGATGGAGTTTGAATGGCATTTCCCCCACAAATATCTGAATAATGCACACGTCTGACTGACTTTATTATTGAATGTGTAGATTATTTTTAGTATTTATTTTTTATTTTATATTACTGAGTGTTCTGAAGAAATCAGAAATATATATATATATATATATATATATATATATATATATATATATATATATTTTTTTTTTAAATATATCAATAATAATCCTCAGCAATGCTGGCTAACTAAACTCCATTACCTAATCATCAATACTCTCTGAAAATCCACTCTAACTGCAGAACGAGAAAAATACAACTATTCTGATTACATATTATAAGTAACAGATTCGTTAGAATTCAGCATTAATCATTAATTAATATACTGAACAGGGCGGTTCATCAAGGCTGAATCCCAAACGGCTTTCCATTGGCTTCACAGTGCACTTAAAATGGCGTCCGTGTCGTCATTCCGTACACTATGTAGTGCACTTTCGGAGGGAGGGGTAATGCGTTTAGGATTCAGCTACCGAATGTTAGCCGAGCAGCTCAGCCAGCGCGGTTCGCTTTAACTCACCTGGATTCTTAAAGCAGAACTCAAACATTAACTAATTTCTAGTCTTAACTTATGTTTTTCTGTAACATGCTTTTAGAAATATTTACATGCAGAAATAAATAGCATTAACTGTGAGAAAATCGGTAGGCTAATAAACACTAAAAAGGCAGCGCTTCTTCTTTGTATTGGTTGGCGGGTTTATGGCTCATTACCGCCACCTACTGTGCTGGGGGTTTAAATAAAGCAATTACAACAGATAACCAAATAATTAATCAATAAATATACCAAAGCGAATCAACCCATGTATTCTAACAGTCTGACTTCTTCAATACACGATTTTAATGTATTCAAATGACATTATCCCTTCCCACAGGATTTTAACTATAGAATATTGATCACTTAGGTGTCCTAGCAGTTACAGTACATTTAGTACACCCAGGAAGAGATGCCGGTTCATCACAGGACTCTAGTATACAGTATGCACAGACATTCACACACTCATTGGGACAACAGTGATGCACTGTGTGTGTTCTGACTCTTCAGAACCAGCATGAACTTTTTCAGCAGTTTGTGCTACAGTAGCTCTTCTATTGGACCGGACTACACGGGCCAGACTTCACTCCCCATGTGCATGTGTTCACCCCCCCCCCCCACGACCCTGTTGCTAGTTCACCAGTTTCCCTTCCTTGGAGCACTTTTGGTATGTCCTGAACACTGTAGCCGGGAACATTGCACAAGAGCGGCAAAGTCTTTACACACGCCCATTTTTTTCTGCTTCTGCAATGTTCTCCCCAATTTACTTAAACCTGCCCTGATTTTTAAACCAGAAATCAAATGTCAAATCATTTTTATTTGTTTATGGTGCTTTAACCTCCACCTATTATGTTGAAGTGTAGCGTGTTTGGGCGTGGTACTGTGCTTAATTAAGGACTAACCCAAGGTTTCCATCGGAAACATTCCGATATTTATGACCATAAGCAGGTAAGTGCGTTATAGTGTAGATGGTATATAAATACCTACATGCCCTATTATTTTATTTATGGTTTTAATAAAATCATTAACACCTATCACTCAACACTAGGGGATAGCAGCAACACTATACAATACTGTACAATACAATTCGATAAGATACAGTAAGTCTCCTACAAAAGAATATTTGAGTTACAAAGTTTCAAAGAAATATGCACGTTCAATCACAAAAGTTAGATGACATGTCTGGCATACATTGTCAGGTGAGTGCCGCGTGCATCCTTTACAAGGGCAGTACAAAAAAGCAGCAGCGATTAAGCTGGTACTGCTAAGAAGCACTATGCAATAACGATGGAGACAAAAGTGAAAATAATTGAGAGAATGGAGCGAGGTGAAAAGATTGAAGACATTTCTCACTCTTTTCATTTATGCTTGTTCTTTTTTTAAATAATATTATGTGCATAGCCAATTGCTTTAGTGTCCTAGTACCTAAATAATGTTTGTTGGACTTACAAACAAATTGGACTTATGAACGAGCTCTCTGAACGTATGTAGGAGACGTACTGTATGACACAATACAAGCAAGAGGATTCTTGTTCTCCATGGTGTTTACTATACAGCTGAACTTCTAGCCTCCTGACACACAGTATGACTGTAGATCTGCTATCACCCTAAATGAAGATGTAAAGACAATGACCGTTGTTAAACGTGCTATACAAATAATGTTCAATTGAATAAAAAAAATTTATCTATAATGTTACTGAAAATAAGTGCTTCATTTGGAAGTCTTTCCAAAAAAGGTCATCTTTGCTCTTTAAAATAAAGGTAATGAAGCCTAATTAAGCCTTGCTCTAAATACAGCCAGTGAAACCAGCTGCAAAAGTCTCACCCTACCTGTGTGTGATCGCAAATGACATCTGGAAATGTATATAAATTCATAACAGTCTCTGGGTGGTTTTCAAGAAATGGCTAAATATCCTTCGACAGTAATTTATTTTCATGAGCAAACCCATTCACACTGCCTATCCCTCCGCATCACTGAGGAACTGCAGTGTTTAGAGTTTGACTGAATGTGTGTATGCGTGTTCGCCATCACTGTGTGTGTCCGGATCTGTTGCTCTCTGCTTTGTCCTCTGCAGATACAGTGTGTACACTCCTCTGGCGAAGAAGATCAGAGCAATAAGGCAGAAATAGGAGCCGTAAATAATGAACTGTAACACAGGAACAACACAGTGAGATAGTTAGGAGATTATTACAGTTATTTCGGTTTCACTGAGTAATCGCTTTGGTGTGAACTATGCAACATAGCCTTTCTTTTCATGGAACAATTTTACCCCTCAAATCAAGCTTCCTGGTTCCAGTGTATGTTACTCACTCACTCATCATCTATATCGCTTAATCCTGTGTTCAGGGTCATGGGCGGTCTGGAGCCTATCCCAGGAGACTTAGGGCACAAGGTGGGGTACACCCTGGACAGGGTGCCAATCCATCGCAGGACACACACACATACACACACACACACACACTCATTCACACACTACGGCCAACCTAACCTACATGCCTTTGGACTGTGGGAGGAAACCGGAGCACCCGGAGGAAACCCACCAAGCACGGGGAGAACATGCAAACTCCATGCACACAGAGACGGGAATCGAGCCTGGCTGGGAAGCGAACCCGGACCCTGGAGGTGCAAGGCGACAGTGCTAACCGCTACACCACCGTGCCGCACTGTGTATGTGAATCGCTCACATTTTAAGATGTGTTAAGAACCTCAAGAAATCCATTCCCATGGTGTATACTGCGCTTTGCTGGCCCGATAGCTGTCCACATCTTGGAATCTTCCAGTGCCGTAATCATTCAGGGTTGTTTGATTGATGAAGAGTTTAGTTTGCAGCATTAAACTGAAATGAAGTTCCCAGGATGGATCCTCTGAAGTACACCTGATTCTGATTTAGCACAGGGCCGGAGTTCAGCTTCGTGACAGTGAGCACAGTATGTGATTACTTCTGTTAACTCGTCATAAGTTCCTCACAGCTGCATATCAGTAACTCTGGGTCATATGTGACAAACAACTATTATGGGATGTTGAGGAAGGCTGATGATGAAGAACAGCTTGCTGCATACAGTATAATGCAGGTATATGACTCTGTATGGAGTCAACAAGCAGGAAGATTTACTGTATGTCTGTTTATTTCTAATCAGATGCTAGCAATCTAAAAAAAAACTGTCGTAAGAGAAAGAGTGATCGATAGCACTGTAAAGGATTGTACAGGTACGGGTGATAAAGTGAGGGAAGGTAGGAGTGGTCACCTGGATTAATAAACAATTGTGGATTTGATGGAATATAAACTTCAGCACACTCAAGTGTTTGTTAATGACTTCTGGTTCTGGTTCTGAATTTCCACCACACCAGTTATCCATGGTTCCAGATGTTGATGTTTCCTAAACCACCCAGAGAAACCTACCGCATGTTCTGCAAAGTTCTCCACATACTAATTCTTTCCATTCCTCAGCTACGTAAATAGTTCATACTTAGCATAAATTTTTATTTTTGTTCATATTTAACCTTTTCAGTAAACGCACCTGCGTTATGATGTCCAGTCCGAGTCCCCTGCTGTCCACGACGATGGATGTGAGGATCGTCTGGAGGACAAGTGCAACGAAGGTGTTGACTCCAAAAATGAGTGCATAGCGTTCTACAGATAAACCGGCAGCAATCTGAAACCTGACACACGCAACACACACAAAACTTACACAAAACATATAAATTATGTATAAATAAAAGTATTTGCACCTTCCTGTTGCAATTAAATGATTGAAATCATCAAACTAAATGTAATATTACACAAAGATGAACCAGGTAAATACAAAATGCTGTTTTTAAATGATGATTTAATTTATTAAGGGTTCAAACCTACCTGGTCCTGTGTTAAAAAGTAATTGCCCCCTAAACCTAATAACTGATTGTGTCACCCCTGGAAGCAACAACTGCAATCGAGCGTTTGTGATAACTGCCAGTGAGGAGGAATTTTATCCCAGTATTCTTTGCAGAATTGCTTTAATTCAGCCACATTGGAGGGTTTTTGAGCATGAACAACCTGTTTAAGGATCGAAATCAGATTTAAGTCTGGACTTTGCCTGGGTCACTCCAAAACCTTAATTATGTTTTTTTGAGTCATTCAGAGGTGGACTTGCTGGTGTGTTTCGGATCATTGGTCTGCTGCATAACCCAATAACATGCCTTTGTACTCTTTTTGGTCAGCAGTGACTTTTGCAGTTCTTTTATGAGCTCCTGGATGAGTTGTCGTGGTGCTTTTGAAGCAAATGGTAAGCAAATACTTTTTCATGGCACTGTATGGTCGGGAATCAAACCAGAGAACCTAATTTAATTAAAAGCATCAAAGTATAAAAATGACTAAGAGCAACGAGTGCCTGTAATGGATTTACTGATAATCTTAACTTATGTACAGTGCCTGTGTAGGTTGGGTAAAGTTTAATGACCCGTTGGTTATTTATAAATATTTCCTTGAGGTGGTGTCATAGGGGAGCCTACTCCAGGACGCTTAGGGCAGGAGGTGGGGTATGTGGTGTGGAAAGACGCACTCACATAGTCACATAGATTAATGCACAATTTGGGAACAAAATCGTCCTTTTGGACTGTGTGACCAAACCCACCAAGCACGAAGAGAACATCTAGAGAAACTCTACACACACACACACACACACACACACACACACACACACACACACACACAGACTAGAGGTTAAAATATTAACCACTAAGTCCCTTCTTCTTACATGGCAATGGTAATGAGCAGCATATAGAGACTCTTAAAGATGATGTAGCCACCATAACAGATCCAGATGTTGGAAGTGAAGACCATGACGTAGAGCGCAGCACTGCTGAGGGCAGAGAGAGAGCCGAGAGCCAGTTCACCCCAGTGAGACCAGTTAACATGGCTAAACCCAACACCGTATGCTGAAGCTGCACCTGAACACACCATAAGATATTTAGCATGACCTGAAAGTTAGTTAACTGGCAGAGCTCCATGTCTACATTCCTGGTCCTGGGAGTCATACAGGACGTCTGAGAACAGAACCCTGATGCTCACCAAACAGGTTGGAAACAGCCTCTACTCCTCCGTTGAAGAGCGTGTCGTTCTTGCTCGGCTCCACGGTTTCCCACAGCGCTTGAACGTAGTTCACAGTCTGATTGTAGCCGCAGGTCGCCATCGCCCACCACACGGACCAGATCAGCATCTCCTTAGAGGAGAAACAACCGCGGAAATCCATCCAGAGTTGCCGCATAGTTTCACAACAACCTACAAGAGACGTAGGAGATCAGTGTGAACACCGTTATGCTTAACAAGTTCCTCAACCCTCTTCTTGTCTCACCTGTTTTCTCTGCGTCTGCTCCAGATCCTTCCAGGATCTCTTCCCGAGCTATCTCTAAGTCCAGCTGCTTATCTTCCATAAACTCTCCACTACGATCATTACAGTCGTCTTTTCCTGTTTCTACAGCCTCTTCTTTCTCGCTGCAGTCTTTCACTTGACGCATATCTCCTCCTTTGTCATTTCTTTTACTCTGGTGGAAGAACATGCTGGTTCTGGGCATTGGAAGAAGGATTGAGATAATGAAAGAAACAGAGATGAGGACTAGCGTGAACACCAGTATGTAGTAGTATGACATTAATTTGAAGGATAGCAGGATTTGTCCGGCGACAGAACCGAAAGTGTAGCCGATGAGCTGAGCGGCGCGACAGAAGGACGTGGCTTTTAGGTAGTACTGCAGATCCACTACACTGTAGATGTAGGAGAAGTACGCCACCTCGCATGCCGTGACCACACTGTAGATGAACTGCATCGCTTGCATCCCCCCTACGCTCTCTAACCATAGCAGCATCACGTTGGTTGAGAAAAGGGCGAGGCACTGGACCACGATCACAGGTTTGTAGCGCAGCCAGTCTGTGAGCAGGAACACGGGAAGGAGCATAGCCAGGTATGAGTACGTCCACACTGGGAAAATCTGATTGGCCACCTGAGTGTGAGGAATTAAAGAGGTTTAGGATTAATACCAATAAACTAAATAGCACTCTCAATCCACACTGCCATCACCTTCAGCAATTCATTGTAAACCTTTTTACATTTTACATATTTTTTTCTTGTTCTTCATTAAACCTTGGGTTGACTCATGAAATGTAAAACTTTATCCCTGATCCTAGTCAGTTCCATCAACCCTGGATGTGACTCTTGGTCCTGGTGTTGGTTCCTGTACACTATACCTATTTCAAATGTTCTTTTTCCCTCCATATCAGCACTTGTCAGCACTCTGACCCTCATCAGCTCTTTCAGTCTGTGGCATTGACCCTTGTCCCCTACAGTGGTCTCTGATCTTCACCCTTCTCTCCCATATCAGCCCCGGGCTAGCTCATACCTTTTCCTCATGTGTTGCCTTTGGTCCAAATCATGTCCTTAACCTCATTCTGGCCCTGAGCCTTCAATCATCCTGTGGTTCCTAATACCCTAATTCCCTTATTCACTCTATAACAACATTTTTCTTACAGAAAACATTCTTATAATTTTCTCTCAACATACCTTAAGGATTCGATTTTAAAACTACAACAAAAAACAATTTATGATGAATAATGATTATTAATTATTAACATTAACAAGTTTTATTTTTACAATAACAAAGTTACTTGTAATCGTGTTTCATATAATTTGTATAAACTAAATCATAAGTACAAAAGTATCAAGAACACTTATTTTCTTACACTCCTGATTTGCATTCGGCGACATAGGATTTTGAGTTGCAGTAATGTTTGACTATGCCAGTCTATACCGATGGGAAAAAAATCACTGTTCAGGTAGAGGGACTAGACTAAAAATGGGAGTCAAAATAGAATGAGAGCCTTTTTTAGGAAAGGAAAGTTTTTTTTAGGAAGAAATTCCTCAAGGCTACATTAAATATACAACAAAGTCTGGAAGCATTTAGAAGCACAATATAAAGAAGTGAGGAGGGGCTCAAGACTTTTGCAGCATAACATATTTAACTGCGCAACAGCCCTTCACTGGGTGCTGGGTTGGATCTGGGTACCTTACACAAAAGGTGAATTCCATGTAAGTGAATGAAAGAGAAATTGGTTTGACATGAAAAACTATAAAAATCTATATCTCCTGAGCGCAGTTGATTATGTACAACAAGAAAACTGGAAAACTGTGATTTGGATAAGTGTCTCAGAGATCTTTGGACAGACGTCTCCTGCAGCCAGTGTTTACAAACAGCATATAGGATTTAATGAATTTAATGCACTGCGTTCAAATAGCTGCCAGGGCAAACAGACTCAACATACACACCACCTGAGCCATGCATACAGAGTCTATACATATGTGTACGCTGTCTTGCGTTCTTTACATTTTCTCTGCATAACTGAAATATACAAGCGACATGAGCCTGATCTCTCAAGTTGTGATGTACCTGCTCGATAGTGAGGTTTTTATCAGGACCGGTCATGTAGCTGATTAGAAATGGTTCTAGAGGTTTGACTGAGCTGAAAAATCCATACAAACACAACAGCGTGGTAGGAAAACACCAACCCATCCTCCATCTCCTAAATAAATCCATGCTCTTCCTCAGGGCTCCTTAGTTCTAACAGCAGTGGGCTTCTATCGTCATCATTGTATGTGTATGTGTGTGTGTGTGTGTGTGTGTGTGTGTGTGGGTGTGGGTGTGTGTGTCTTTGGACAGGCATGCTTCAACAATCTGTCAATGAGCAACTGGGTCAAAGGTCTGCACAGATACACACACACACACACACACACACACACACACACACATACGTTCTTAATTCCTTCCCAGATAAGCTGAAGCACAGTTTATAAATTGATGTCATCAATGTTTTATTACAAATCAGAAGTACATCAAGGTTTTAGATGGTGCAAATCAGAGTTTGGGAGAAGCACCCCATAATGAAGAAAGCTTCATGGAACGAACTTGACATTTTCCTAGATAAATTTTATTTTTCCATGATTGCTCGTTAATAGATTCATGACTCATTCATTTTAAAATGAAATTAATGTGACATTGTTATGTTCAGTCCTTGCTCATGTTTTTCCCTATCTTAACCTTGGGCATTATCTACAGTACAGTATACGGTTCTCTCACAAGCACACACATCAATATAAATTTCTGCTGTGTCACGTTTTTGTCTCCACTATAGAACCCCAAGGTAACTTTTATACATAAAGGCAATAACCCATCTCTCTTATTCTTTAATTATATTATTTCTGATAAAACTGCATTGTTTTTTTTTTTTAATGGTTTGCAACAAGGCACTTGCTGAACGTACCCTCATCTTGGGCCGAAGAACACACAGTTTGACTCAGGCATAATAAAAATGTTCTTGTTGGTGACCTTGAACAATCAAAAGAAACCCTGATTATGGTTAGGAGGGTCCATTGCAAGTACGAAGGAACCTTCAGACAATTCATCTTGTGCAGAAGAATTGCATTTTAAAGGCTAAAAGGTCCCTCAATTCAGGCACATAAATGTAAAGGGGAAAAAAACACCACAGCTTGGAGAGAAATAAACCAACCTTAAAACCTTCTAGTCACATACTGCAGGGAAAATATTATCTTTAATATTAGTGCATTAAAACATAGAAAACATATAGCAATATTTTATAGTTGTTTTAAGCGTCTGGCTTGTAGCTTGTTGTTCAGGAGAACCTTTTTTTTTCATTTCCTATTTGGGATTGTAGTGACACCGATGTACTACAAGAAAACTAAACTTTTACTTCAAAATAAAAGCAACAACTATCCCTAATTTCTTCATATAAAACAACAATAATAAAAGTGTTGAACAAATATACCATTATTTGGTTTGTGGATATTGATTTATATATATATATATATATATATATATATATATATATATATAATTTTTTTTTTTTTTTAAAGAGTCTGCACAAACTATTTTAAATCCAAACCATTTTTGACACGGGCAGAAATAAAATGTGAAGTGCTAGTTAGCATAAAAAATTGCTTCGGTTTATGCAATTCTTACAATACTTTCAAATATTTAAGCTTTTTAGACAAGTATATATATATATATATATATATATATATATACATTAAAATCATTTTCATGTGTATGGCTCAAACTTGCACCTATTGCCATTCCACTACTCTCTCAGACAATCGCAACAAACGCAGTGATTAAAGCAGTCAATGATGACACACAGCTGGAACCCTGTTACTGACTAATTGAGTAGGCGGAGACTCCAGATCCAATTAGGGATGAAAGACACAATAAAAGGCCACTGTTGCTAGCTGTTTGAATGTGGGTGTGTGAACTTTGGGAATCATGGCACTCTCAGGAGTAAGGTTGGTCCTTGTGGGAGTTTTTCTTGCTTTAAACTATGTGTGCAGTGTACCTGCTTCTGTACAAGATGTAAAAATGGCATTTCAAGATTCTCAGTTTCCAGTGAAGGTCAATGTACAGCCATCTGCCCAGTTTAATGTATGCCAAGTGCAGGGTTTTGAAAGGGTTCCTTGTGGACTACCTGGCATTCAGGCTGCTCAGTGTACTGCCATTAACTGCTGTTTTGATGGCACACAGTGCTATTATGGGAGAAGAGGTAGGTTTTGAATCTTCCCTAACTTGGCTTTAGTTAAAAATGCCAAACTGACTCCTGTTTCTTCCTTGGTGTTGCCAGTGACTGTCCAGTGTACCCTTGATGGCCAGTTTATCTTGGTGGTGGCAAGAGATACAACCCTTCCCAGGATTAGCCTGAATTCCATCAACTTGTTGGGAGGAAATGCTGCACCCTGTGGTCCTGTTGACTCAAATGCAGCCTTTGCTATATACCAGTTTCCTGTAACAGCTTGTGGAACAACAATGAGGGTTTGTTTAAAAAATTTATATAAATTACCCCCCTCCTCCAAATACATGGTGTTGGTCTTGATGTTAACTGTCCTTCCTACTCTGTCCAGGTCCACGGTGGTTATGTGGTCTATGAAAACAAGATGATCTCTGGCTACGAAGTTGGTGTTGGACCCCGAGGAGCAATCACAAGGGACACTCACTTTGAGTAGGTTAACTAAAACTCATGGTAGGGGATGTGTTTTTGGCCTTTTACTGATCTCTGGCTTCCTTTGCAGGCTCTACGTCCAGTGTAGATATGCTGGTGTTAACTTTGCAGCTGTGTCGTTTGAGCCTTCTGCTGCTGCCAATCCTATGCCCCTTGTTGCTTCTGGACCACTCCAAGTAGCAATAAGGCTAGGAAATGGCCGATGTGCTGTAAAGGGATGCAATGAAGGTGAGCAGCTTCCATCTGGATCTTCATGTTCAATCTGAATTTAAACTGGCAACAGGAATTGACCCTCCACCTCCCAACAGAAAAAGTGGCCTACAACTCGTACTACATGGCTACTGACTACCCTGTGACTAAGATTCTGCGGGAACCAGTGTTCGTTGAGGTTTATATCGTGGGAAGAAATGATCCTAACATTGTGCTGGTTTTGGGAGACTGCTGGGTGACTCCTTCCCCTAACCCCTACAGTGGACCACAGTGGGACCTTCTTTTGAATGGGTAAGTCCTTACATGCACTCTTTGTGTAGGCCAGTGACTGACCAAGAATTGATGACCTGTTTGTGTATTTCGAAGGTGTCCATATACAGATGACCACTACTTGACCAAGGTGATCCCAGTTAATGGAACGTCTGGACTTGCCTACCCTACCCATTACAGACGCTTTGTCCTGAAGATGTTTGCCTTTGTGAATACTGATATGACTCCAGTGCAAGAGACAGTAAGGGCTTGCTTTCTCCATATGGTCTTGTACATGAAGTGAGTTCTATTGCTAAGGTTTGTTTCCTTCTCAGGTCTTCATCCACTGCAGTACATCTGTATGTCTTCCATCTGCACAAGACTCCTGTGAACCTGTGTGTGCCAGAAGAAGTAGGTAGACTTCTGTAAAACTTCCTGCTGTGTTCCTTGACTGGCTTACTGACCTTGTTCATCTTCCTCTTTTTTAGGAAGAGATGTTTCTGCAGAAGAGCGCTCGAACAAATCGGCAGTAGTGTCTAGTGGAGAAGTCATCTTTACCCACAGTTCCACACCTAGCTCTGATTAAAATTGTGCCAAATAAAAGGTTTTTGCTTTCAAACTAGTTTGCTGCTTCAGTTGTCTTGTACACATGTCTGAGTTGGCTGCTGGGAGGGCTCTCCTGAGTATGACATTTTGTTTTATGATAATGGGAGTGTTTTTCAGTAAACTGCTATTCTATGTATAAACATGGTATTGACTTTCTATTATCTGATGGGACCAAGATTTGGTGGTTGGGTATTTGTACTTGGACTGACTTGCTAGCTAACATTTTGCTAGTTAATGGTACGATCTGCTTGAGATGAGGTGAAATGGGGAAACATTTAGGTTTTGGAGATTACATTTGAGAAGGCCCAAACTGTGTGTGGATTAAGCTTTTAAGGGGGGGTTGGTATGCAATTGTAAATTCAGGTAACCAAGACCACTCATACAGTTCTGAAATGGTAGAGGAACTCACCTGTGGTTGACTTGTATTGTGGAAACCTGACTAGTGCATTTATATGCAGTAACTTGGGTAGATGCAGAAAGTGACACACAGGTGCTGTGTATTGTTAGCATCATAGTGGCGCTATCAGTCTGTTAGAACTGACTAATGCACAAATGAGGCTGTGAAGCTTACTTGATGTCCTACTACCCATACTTTTTTGTTTTGGTCTTATTCTGAATTAAATTGGCTGGAGAGAGGTCAATCTAGCAACAGCTTTTGTTTCTAAAATAGTTTAGGATGCTCTCCTGTTATTGGAAATATTAATTTAGTTTGACAAACGTACTAATTTTCAAGTGATCTTTCTAGTGTGAAGTCATTATACCAGGGAGCAAGTTTCTTTTAACCGGAGCTATATTATCTAGGGTATAACGATGCCTCTATTCATTTGTCTGATTGTCACGAGCTATCGGAGGGTAAGCACAGAAGCCTTAGCAGTTAGCCCGTGTAGTGTTGATGGTAAACCCAAACGCGGAAGCAACGCGAGTAGGCAGGATAACCACGCAATTTAGCTAAGAACTCTCTTACACAAAGAGCTAGGATCTACACAAATAAATCCGCGTTCTAGCAACACACTCAAAGAAGCAACCCAAATTGGTGAGTACTCTCAGAATAGTCGGCGAAGCGTCAGACAAGGCATGGGCGAACTCACCGATTTGGGTTGCTTCTTTGATTGGAAGGAATGGCTCCAGGGCGCCAGAGAGCCGTTCATCGTCTGGACCGACCATCAGAACCTGATCACCATCCGCAACTTAAAACAGCTCAACCCGAGACAAGCGCGGTGGGCACTATTTTTTGAACATTACAACTTCCACCTATCCTACCGCCCGGGGTCCAAGAACACCAAAGCTGACGCCCTCTCCCGATAACACGAAGAGGATGTTCCCCGGGCGTACCCCGCGCCTGTCATCACACCCACCAAGATCATTGCACCACTTCACTGGGAACTGGAAACGAGGGTTCGCCGTGCACAGGCGATGGAGACCGCACCGGCAGGTGTGCCGCCTGGGAGACTCTACGTGCCGAACACCGTAAGGACCGAGGTGTTGCGATGGGGTCATTCCTCGCCATTATCCGGACACCCCGGCGCCAACTGCACCCTCCAATTCATCAGACGTGCCTTCTGGTGGCCATCTATGGCGAGTGACGTCAAGGAGTACGTCCAGGCGTGCCCAGTGTGCGCCAGGTCCAAGAATACCAACCAACCGACACCGGGGGAACTCCAACCACTCCCCGTTCCCCATCGGCCCTGGACGCACATTGCCGTCGACTTCATCACGGGCCTGCCGGCCTCCGAAGAGAAAAACACCATCTTAATCATCGTCGACCGGTTCTCCAAAGCCGTGCACCTGGTGGCCCTCACCGGACTCCCGTCAGCCAAAAAAACAGCAGAGCTGATTTTAGAACACATAGTCCGACTGCATGGGTTCCCAAAAGACATCGTCTCGGACAGGGGGCCCCAGTTCACCGCCCGGTTCTGGAAGGCCTTCTGCCGTCTGATCAATTCCACCTGTAGTCTATCCTCTGATTATCATCCCCAGACTAATGGTCAGATGGAGCGGACCAACCAACAACTGGAGCGCTACCTGAGATGCTTTCTTGCCGATCGCCAGCGCTCCTGGGCCCGCTACCTCCTATGGGCTGAGTTATCTCACAATCTCCATGTCTCTTCAGCCACCAATCTCAGTCCATTTGAGGTATGCCACGGTTTCCAACCTTCGATGTTCGATCATCAAGAACCGGAGGTTGAGGTTCCGTCAGCCCAACAGTTGGTTCGCCGGTGTCGCCGGCTGTGGAACCAAGCAAACGCCGCCATCCAACAGGCCAACAACCGCTACGCCACTCAACATCGCCGTCGACACCCTCCGGGACGATTGTACAATGTAGGTGACAAAGTATGCCTTTCAACCAGAAACCTTCACCTTCACACGGAATCCAAAAAGCTATCACCCAGGTTCATCGGTCCATACCGCATCACCCTCCGTATCAATCCTGTCACCTACCGGCTCCAGCTGCCTGCGGCGCTCCGGATCCATCCGGTATTTCACACGTCCCAGCTCAAACCCTTCATCACTTCACCAATGGTTCCCCCCACCCACCCTGCTCCTCCTCCCCGTATCATTGAGGGTGGTCCCGCCTACACCGTTCGCCGGATCCTTGACTCACATCCTCGGGGCAGAGGGCTCTAGTACCTGGTCGATTGGGAAGGTTACGGTCCCGAGGAGCGATCTTGGATTCCGGCTCGGTTCGTCCTAGACCCCGAACTCATCCGGGACTACCGTCGTCGGGTATCCTCCACCCCAGGACCGTCGAGAGTCGGTCCTGGACAGGGGGGTACTGTCATGCACACTCGTAACACGACCGGCACTAGGACCTGGAAGTAATACGGTCGGGTTTCCAGGAAGCATAAAAGGAGACAAAATGGCGCTTCACATTGCTCAGTCATTGAGTTCGCCCATGCCTTGTCTGACGCTTCCTGGAAACCCGACCGTATTACTTCCAGGTCCTTCCTGGTATTATTTCCAAGTGCTGTGGGGTCAGATGTGATCCATAGTTGATAACTTGTGCAGAGTGTTGGTAATCTCTCAGGGAGTTGATGTGAATGCCACATTAAACAGTGCGGTGTGTACATTGTTTTAATTGAGAGGATTGTGATTATGCTTAATCCGAAGGATGATGAATCTAAAGTGTGACCTGCTTTATGAGTGGGTCCTACGACACACTGATTTACTCCTACTGAGTCCAGTATGGACATATGAATGCTCTTCTCAGAGGGTCTTCTGGATTCTCAAAATTAATATTAAAATCTCCAGCAATTAACGCTTTGTCTACAGAAACAACCAGGTTTGAGAGGAAATCTGCTAATTCACAAATTCAGAGTAGGGGCCCTGGGGGTCTGTAAATGATAATTAGTGGGATTGACTGATCTGACTTCATATTTGTAGCTACACTTGTTACTATAGAGAACAAAAGCATTAGTCAGATTTTCATTGTAAATAACTGCGACGCCTCCTCCTCTACCAGTTAGCCGAGGCTGGTGTATGTAGCTGTATCCAGGAGGATGAGCTTTATTTAAAACTGCATACTTGTTCTGTTTAATCCAGGTTTTTGTTAAACATAATATATTAAACCTCTGATCAGTGATAGTTTCATTAACAGTATGGAATTTAGATGTAAGAGATCTAATATTTAACAGTCCTACAATCAGGTCCGAGGTGCTGGGTGAGTATTGAGTGTGCTCTGAATTTGTGGTCTCTATATTAATTAAATTACTAAAACAATAGACTTTGTTGGGTCTTTATAATTTTTTGTTTAGAACTTCTAGCCAAGCTCTCGGCTTTACATTCAACACAAAATAAGAAAAAAAGCCAAGCTCGCACAAAGCTCAAAATTTCTCAGTTGAACTTCCGGCCCTCAGATACATACAGTATACAAATCAGATCAAAAGCCACGCCCCCATCATTTGCAGGATAAAGATGTCCACTCTGTTACTACTGTAAATATATGAGAGAAACAAAAATCATAATTAATATCCAAGATTTAGATAAGAATTAGGGTAATTGTGGAGATGAAGGGATACACATGGTCAGCAACAATACTCCAGTCATCTGTGGTCATGATTTACAGTAAGCCATGATGGACTGGAATTAACAGGCCAGAATAAAATCCCAATAAAATTCATTTGTTTGTGGTTGTAGTGTGATGAAATGTGGAAAGGTTTAAGGGGTATGAATACTTTTGCGAGGCATTGTATATATTTTTTTAGAGCACCATTCTGTCAACTTTATAGACTGTGTGTAAAAATCCCAGCAGGTCCTGAAGTACTCACACCATCCCGCGATAAAACCACAGAGATCAGACTTTATCCTCATTCTGATGATTGATGTGAACATTAATTGAAGTGTTTAAGTTCTTTGTGCAGATTAGATAACAGCATGAATCTGCTGGTGTTCCTAATAAAGTGCACAAAGTGGAGTTTCAGATTTTTTTTTTTGTGTTGCAGTGTATAGATGCTGCTTGTTCTCAGTGTCCTGCTCTCTTTAGCACAGCGTCAGTGACGTCAAAGTTTCATTTCTGAGTTTATTATAGTTTTAAATTGAAATCTGTTTTTTTTAAAGTGAGACTTGCATGCAAAACTGCTAGAACATCCATGTCCACCTTTACAGGTTCTATGTGGTATCGTCGACTGTAATCTCACCATGATCTTTATGTTCATTTCTGCTCGTGAGACATTACAGAGAGAGAGAGACAGAGACAGACGGAAAACCCCATGCAACCATGTTTTTCAGGCTCTAGGTCCGTCCCTTGTTCTTCTACTACTTGTAGTACTTTTCCTACTACTTCCTCTTTCTCCCCCAAAACTTTTTTTTTTCCCGTTTTTACGCTTTAATACTACTGGACTTTATCCGATTTTTGCGCTTTTTGGGAGAATGTGCGTATCATCTAACCAACAACAAGCGAATCCATCACCAAATAATCACAACTCCGGCACAAAGGTACGTTATCATGTCTACCATTCAGCTCGCTCAGGGTGTGGAGTGCAGGATGTTTAGACATTCTTCCTCTGTCATTAGTGATAATTTTATTTGTGATAGGTGTGTGTTAGTTAGCACCCTGACGGAGAAGATAGTAGCATTAGAGGAGCGCATCCAGACTTTAGAGAGGGTTAGAGAGCGCGAGAGCAGCGTTAATCCTGTAGCGGAAAGTCTGGGAGCCGCAGGCGGAGATAATCATCCCCCGACTCCGGCAGTAGAGCCTCACAGCGGGGCGAGTGGGTGACGACTCGGCGGCATACTCGCTCAGCCAAAGCTAACGCTAAGGCTAGCCCACCGGAGCACACCTCTTCTGCGCTTCACGTGTCCAACAGGTTCGCTCTCCTCAGTGATGCACCCGCTGAGAAACCTGAAAGAGCTCTGGTTATAGGAGACTCTATACTGAGACATGTGAAATTAGCCAGGCCTTTAGGGGCGCCAGCGGCAGTGGTCAGGTGTATCCCGGGAGCCAGAGCACCGGACATAGCAGGTAATCTTAGGGCTCTAGGTCAGCATAGGTTCTCTAAGATAGTGGTACATGCTGGAGCTAATGATATACGCCTTCGTCAGTCAGAGGTTAGTAAGAGTAACTTTACAGAGGTGTTTAAAATAGCGAAGGCGATGTCCGAAGAAGTAGTTTGCTCTGGTCCCATCCCAATGAGACGTGGCGACATAGCTTACAGCAGGTTATGGTCGCTGAACCGCTGTGATGTCCAGGTGGTGCTTCGAAAACAACGTGGGCTTCATAGACAATTGGAAGACCTTTGAGGGCAAAACTGGCCTGTTAGGGCGGGACGGTGTCCATCCCACTCGGGAAGGTGCTGCTCTCATTTCTTGCAGTATAGCACATAGTCTCAGAAGAGGCCTAGTTAATTGGTGACAATCCAGAGCCCAGGCCAGGGAGCAGACAGACAGGCTAAACCAACCGTCTGCTAGCTGCAGAGAGTCGTCACTCAGGGTTCATCATATTGAGACTGTGTCTGTTCCCCGAGCTAAACATAAATTTAGAAAGACTCAGAAAGTCTGTTTTAGTAATTTAATTAACATAGATACCACAAACTCAGATCACACTGAATGCGCAGCCGGCAACTCTGATCTGAAGCTAGGACTGTTAAATATTAGATCTCTCGCATCTAAAGCAGTTATTGTTAATGAAATTATCACAGATCAGGAGTTTGATATCTTATGTTTAACAGAAACCTGGATTAAACAGGACGAGTATGTAGCTCTAAATGCAGCTAGTCCTCCTGGATACAGCTACATACACCAGCCTCGGCTAACTGGTAGAGGAGGAGGAGTCGCAGTTATTTATAACGATAATCTGTCTCTCGTACAAAAACACAGTTTTAAATCTAATGCATTTGAAGTTCTCTATAGTAACATAAAGTCAGCTCAGTCGATCCCGCTACTCATCATTTACAGACCCCCAGGGCCGTACTCGGAGTTTCTCTGCGAATTTGCAGATTTCCTCTCAAACCTTGTTGTTTCTGTAGACAAAGCGTTAATTGCTGGAGACTTTAATATTCATTTTGAGAATCCAGAAGACCCTCTGAGAACAGCATTTATGTCCTTACTGGACTCAGTAGGAGTAAATCAGTGTGTAGTAGGACCCACTCATAAAGCAGGTCACACTTTAGATTTAATATTATCCTTCGGATTAATTATAGGAAATATAACCACAATTCCACAGTCTGAAGTTATCTCAGATCACTACCTTGTCTCGATTAAAGTGTGTTATAGTAATAATGTACGCACAGCACCGCGTTACCGCCTTAAACGTACATTTACATCAAATACCGCACAGAGCTTTATCAATAATCTTCCAGAATTATCAACTTTGATTGGATCGCCATCTGACTTCACAGAACTCGAACAGGCGAATGAATATCTAGAGTCAGCACTTCGTTATAGCTTAGATAATGTAGCTCCAGTTAAAAGGAAAATGATTAGAGATAAGAAACTCGCTCCTTGGTATAATGACCACACACGTGCTTTAAAACAAACCGCTCGAAAATTCGAACGTAAATGGCGCCAAACTAAATTGATAGTATTCAAAATAGCTTGGAAGGAGAGCATCCTGAACTATAAAAAAGCTCTCAGTGATGCTAGATCAACGTATCTCTCCACTCTTATAGAAAATAACAAAAACAACCCGAGATTTTTATTTAATACCGTAGCTAACTTAACTAAAAACAAGACCACTGCAGAAATCTCCACAACAACATCATGCAGTAGTGAGGATTTCATGAACTTTTTCAATAATAAAATCATAAATATTAGGCAAAAAATTCAGGCTTTGAAAACAGACAATTTAAATAATTCAGATGATTTAACCACATCATATCAGAACTTAGAACACTTTACTCCCCTTGAAGCGAGGGAACTAATTTCACTCATCTCTTCTTCAAAATCGTCAACCTGTATATTAGATCCTATACCGACACATTTTCTCAAACAGATAGTACCAGCAATAATAGAACCCCTGTTGAAAGTAATTAACTGTTCACTCAGTAGTGGGTATGTCCCCAAATCCTTTAAATTAGCCGTTATTAAACCGCTAATCAAGAAACCTGACCTTGACCCCTGTCTGCTTTCTAATTACAGGCCGATATCAAACCTTCCCTTTATCTCCAAGATTTTGGAAAAGGTAGTATCACAGCAGCTATGTTCACATCTACACAGAAATAGCATAAATGAACTGTATCAGTCAGGATTTAGGCCTCATCACAGCACAGAGACAGCACTTGTTAAAGTAGTAAACGACCTCCTATGGGCCTCTGATCAGGGTTGCGTCACTATACTTGTGTTACTGGACCTCAGTGCAGCTTTTGACACCATTGATCATAGTATTCTCCTTCACAGATTAGAAAAGGTAGTAGGAATTAAGGGAACTGTCCTCTTGTGGCTCAGATCCTATTTGACTGATCGTTATCAGTTTGTAGATTTAGATGGTGACCATTCCTCATGTTCTCAAGTGGAGTTTGGTGTTCCACAGGGCTCAGTTTTAGGCCCACTGCTTTTTTCCCTTTACACGTTTCCTCTGTAGCTAGAAGTAAGCTTTCTGATCACACTGTAATTTTAGATGGCCTTTCTGTTCCATCAAATGCAACAGTAAAAGACCTCGGTGTGATTATAGATTCCAGCCTTTCGTTTGAAGCTCATGTAGATAATATCACCAGGATAGCTTTCTTTCACCTTAGAAATATTGCCAAGATAAGAAACATATTGTCACTAAATGATGCAGAAAAACTAGTTCATGCTTTTATCACCTCTAGGTTGGACTATTGTAACGCCTTACTGTCTGGTTGTTCAATTAGGTGTATAAACAAGCTTCAGTTAGTACAGAATGCAGCAGCGAGAGTCCTCACTAAAACCAGAAAATACGAGCACATCACCCCTATCTTATCTACACTGCATTGGCTCCCTGTGAAATTTCGCATCGATTTTAAGATACTACTTTTGACATTTAAAGCACTAAATGGTCTCGCGCCACAGTATTTGAGTGAACTGTTAGTGTCTTACGATCCGCCACGCCTACTTCGATCAAAGAATGCAGGCTGCCTGTCAGTACCACGTATTATTAAAACTACAGCAGGGGGCAGAGCTTTTTCTTACAAAGCCCCGAAGTTATGGAATAGTCTTCCTAGTAATGTTCGGGACTCAGACACAGTCTCAGTGTTTAAGTCTAGGCTAAAAACCAATTTATTTAGCCAAGCATTTTTGTAAACAGATTAACCTTAGGCAAAGGAGCAGATCTGGGGGACTCATAGACGTAGAGTATTCTGGTGAACTGGTATGTTTAGATGCTGTCCTCCCCACTCTCATTGTTCACTCAGGTTTGTTGACGGTGAGGTGATTGGTTGCTTTACATCTCAGGGAGCCCTCATGTTTGTGTTTCCTTCTGGCTCTCCCTTTTAGTTATGCTGTTATAGTTAGTCCTGCCGGAGTCTCTGCTTGCACTTTGCACTAAATATACATTCACCTATACATGTTGACTGTGACCATACCTAACTGCCATCTCTCCTTATTTTCTGTTCTCTCCTTTTCTGCTCTCTCCTCTCTCTCTCTCCCCCTCTTCTTTCCCTCTCTCTGTCTCTCTGTCGAGCTATACATGTTTCGCTCCTGAGTTGCCAGTGATCCAGACCCCTCTGCCCTCTGGAGCCGTCTAACCCATCCTGGAGTCCTGCTTCTGGTTGGAGATCTCGTCGCATGGATGCCCCGTGTGGTCTGCCTGGATTCGTGTGGTGGCTGGGGATGGTTTCCATGAAGACTGTCCTGTCATCGAGTGATGCTCTGGGGACCTGTGACTTCAGTTGTTCGATAACTCAGGACCGGAATCCCCTACAGTCTACCTGAGCCTCCAGGAACAAACTGGACTCATTTTAATTTTAAAACATCTCCTGTTATACTGAACTTCCAGTCTTACACATTATTATGCTGAGCAATTCCTGCTATCCGTTATCACCCAGATGAGGATGGGTTCCCTGTTGAGTCTGGTTCCTCTCAAGGTTTCTTCCTATTACCATCTCAGGGAGTTTTTCCTTGCCACCGTCGCCCTCTGCTTGCTCATCGGGGACAATCTTGTCATTTTGATTCATATACATTGCATAAAAACTTACTTCTTTTTATTGTGTAAAGCTGCTTTGCGACAATGTCAATTGTTAAAAGCGCTATATAAATAAAATTGACTTGACTTGACTTGTTTTCTCCTCTGTATGTCAGCACCAGCCTGTGTTCATGTGACAAAAACATGGCAAACTTACGGCTCAGCATATATCATGTCATGGGATAAAGGTGTGTGTGTGTGTGTGTGTTTCGTTGTCCAAATCGTGTAAATTCCTACAGTATTGACAGTATTAGTAAGTTACTAATGTGCCCTTACTATGCATTCTTTATATGCATTCTTCAATATTACAACTTTTAGCTCCGCCCCATCTGAGAAAAAAAGATTTTCAACACGTTTTATTCATAATTTCTTTTGGACAGTTTAAGGCTCCTCAGCATCCCAATGTAAATGTCCTTGGAACCCAAGTCTATTAAGGGAAGTGCTATTGATTTCACTGTAAAGACTAAATACCGAATCTTTCTGAATGATGAATGTGAACACAGATGAATAAATATAAAGCGAGCACAGACAAAGACACACACACCTTCCTCATTCTTCAAGCAGTAGCGGAAAAAAAAAACTCAGATGTTGACTCAGATCTGAAAAGACACATTGGCTCGGCAGAAAAAGTGTATATGGACTGCTCAGAGTGGAAAAAACGGTCTTTAAACATTTTATACATTCACGTACACACTGAAAATATTGGTATCTTGCGCACTGCAGTGTCTATTTTTGTATAATACACATGAGCTACTTCCGTGATTTGTTTGCATCTATGAACGTTCGTAGAACCGCGGCCCATTCATATGTGTGGACATCCGCAACTCGAATGTTTATAAGTCGGGGACTACCTGTAATCTGTAAAAAATAAATAAATAAATCTCTGTACTATACATTATTGCAGTGGTTCTCAAACTTTCAAGCCAGAGACCCCTAATTGAAGATCTACAAGATCTCGCGACGCCCACTATCAAAAACAAGAAATAAACATAACAAGCTGTTCACAGTATTTTGACTACATTTACTAAACATCAAAATAAGTTTGGCTCACCTTTCAATGGGAAGGGTGTACTTGTTTTTGTCAGCACAAAAGCTTCGACAGTCGACAGTAGAGCAAGTGAATCTATACTTTATGAATTCCTCCTGATATTTCCGACGTTTCCTACTTTGGTCTGACGGGGTCTTGGTTCTTATGCTCAGTCGATGTACATGGTTCCGATGACTCCGGCAAACTGTCCACAATTTCCTCAACATTTTTAGATTTGCGAATAGAGCTGTAGCTATCGAATATTTTAGTAATCGAGTATTCTACCAAAAATGTAATCAATTAATCGGATAAAATGTACTTTGGCTTAATCAAACAGCCATGTAAAATATATAAGAGAAACAAAGATTACTTGGTTTTCTTCTTAGAAATATCTACTTTTATTTTTTAAATGCATACAGTATTTGATAAAAAATAAACATTGTCATTATTCACAATACAAGGAAGTTGCGTGAGATGAATTAAGTGCATTACAGTGACAAAAATTCTTATTTTAAAGCCTTTTCCCAGATGCAAAAACTAAAAAAAAAGGTATTTCAATGACTTTAAGTATCAAAAAAAATAGGGCACACTTTAAAATACATTTTTATATATTTCTATCGTTCCCTTCCATTTTGCAGGCCGCAACAGAACGCTCCCTCACACGAACCACTGCATTATTGTATAATAATAATAATAATAATAATAATTTATCAATTTATTTACAAGTTATTCATATATAATATTTCAATAGCATATGTTTTATAATGGTATCAGGTTTTGTTTCCACAGCAGCAGCCACAGATATCCAAGGTGCTTATGTTACCATGGTAACGCATAGAGGAAGTGACATCTGCGCTGGCGACTTCTCGGGGTGTTCATAAAGGTAGAGTTTGTCAAGGGACGTTCCCTTCACCGCAAACTGCAAATGGAGCAGGGAGTAGGGAGCACCCTGTGAAGTACACTGCAGTATGGAACGCAGCTCAACAAATCCGGGTGCAAGACCTTCTGATAATAGCGGTTCTGCTCTTTCGGTTCCTAGTGAACTAATTTTATTGAATTTATCGCTCATTTTCTTTCCCGGAAATAAGTATAAAAATTGCTTATGAGCTTTAAACCCTTTTCTCATCTTTTTTGGGTACCTTACATTTACTTTGAAGATAGCAAAAAAAAAAACCTTCAAATGCTTAGGCCATTTACTAGAAATACAGCACAAATGTGCATCACATGCTCCCAGACAAACAAAAGTGGATCCTGACACATGACCAAAAATTTTACTTAAACCATGTTTTCTCATAACCCATATTACTACATTGTAATCCATTGGGTGATGGATGGGGTTTGAAAAGTACTTATGCAAGAATACGGACAGTATGGGTACAAACATTGAGTTGGCTGGATTGCAACTGTATTCACTACTATTTGGTAACATCCTCCTGTCTTTGTTGAGGAACAACTTGAACTTCCAATGACAATGTGTTCTGTGAGGCTGTCTGAAACACTCAGGCTTCCTGGATTACAATTATTGCAATGATGTAACTATTTTAGACAGTTTATATACAGTACATACATTAAAAGTTCTTTTTTTCCAGGCTTTCACCTATTGTCATTCCATACTCTAGCAGACAAGTAGTGCATCAAGTAATTACAACACATAACTCGCTTATTTTAAATGCCTCTTAAAATTACCAACAAATTTGAATGCAGTGATTAAAGCAGTCAATGATGACACACAGCTGGAACCCTGTTACTGACTAATTGAGTAGGCGGAGACTCCAGATCCAATTAAGGACGAAAGACACAATAAAAGGCCACTGTTGCTAGCTGTTTGAATGTGGGTGTGTGAACTTTGGGAATCATGGCATTCTCAGGAGTAAGGTTGGTCCTTGTGGGAGTTTTTCTTGCTTTAAACTATGTGTGCAGTGTACCTACTTCTGTACAAGATGTAAAAATGGCATTTCAAGATTCTCAGTTTCCAGTGAAGGTCAATGTACAGCCATCTGCCCAGTTTAATGTGTGCCAAGTACAGGGTTTTGAAAGGGTTCCTTGTGGACTACCTGGCATTCAGGCTGCTCAGTGTACTGCCATTAACTGCTGTTTTGATGGCACGCAGTGCTATTATGGGAGAAGAGGTAGGTTTTGAATCGTCCCTAACTTGGCTTTAGTTAAAAATGCCAAACTGACTCCTGTTTCTTCCTTGGTGTTGCCAGTGACTGTCCAGTGTACCCTTGATGGCCAGTTTATCTTGGTGGTGGCAAGAGATACAACCCTTCCCAGGATTAGCCTGAATTCCATCAACTTGTTGGGAGGAAATGCTGCACCCTGTGGTCCTGTTGACTCAAATGCAGCCTTTGCTATATACCAGTTTCCTGTAACAGCTTGTGGAACAACAATGAGGGTTTGTTTAAAAATATATATATAAATAACCCTCCTCCTCCAAATACATGGTGTTGGTCTTGATGTTAACTGTCCATCCTACTCTGTCCAGGTCCACGGTGGTTATGTGGTCTATGAAAACAAGATGATCTCTGGCTACGAAGTTGGCGTTGGACCCCGAGGAGCAATCACAAGGGACACTCACTTTGAGTAGGTTAACTAAAACTCATGGTAGGGGATGGGGTTTTTGGCCTTTTACTGATCTCTGGCTTCCTTTGCAGGCTCTACGTCCAGTGTAGATATGCTGGTGTTACCTTTGCAGCTGTGTCGTTTGAGCCTTCTGCTGCTGCCAATCCTATGCCCCTTGTTGCTTCTGGACCACTCCAAGTAGCAATAAGGCTAGGAAATGGCCGATGTGCTGTAAAGGGATGCAATGAAGGTGAGCAGCTTCCATCTGGATCTTGATGTGCAATCTGAACTGTCAACAGGAATTGACCCTCCACCTCCCAACAGAAAAAGTGGCCTACAACTCGTACTACATGGCTACTGACTACCCTGTGACTAAGATTCTGCGGGAACCAGTGTTCGTTGAGGTTTATATCGTGGGAAGAAATGATCCTAACATTGTGCTGGTTTTGGGAGACTGCTGGGCGACTCCTTCCCCTAACCCCTACAGTGGACCCCAGTGGGACCTTCTTTTGAATGGGTAAGTTCTTCACATGCCCTTTCTTTGTGTAGGCCAGTGACTGACCAAGAATTGATGACCTGTTTGTGTATTTCAAAGGTGTCCATATACAGATGACCACTACTTGACCAAGGTGATCCCAGTTAATGGAACGTCTGGACTTGCCTACCCTACCCATTACAGACGCTTTGTCCTGAAGATGTTTGCCTTTGTGAATACTGATATGACTCCAGTGCAAGAGACAGTAAGGGCTTGCTTTCTCCTTATGGTCTTGTACATGAAGTGAGTTCTATTGCTAAGGTTTGTTTCCTTCTCAGGTCTTCATCCACTGCAGTACATCTGTATGTCTTCCATCTGCACAAGACTCCTGTGAACCTGTGTGTGCCAGAAGAAGTAGGTAGACTTCTGTAAAACTTTCTCCTGTGTTCCTTGACTGGCTTACTGACCTTGTTCATCTTCCTCTTTTTTAGGAAGAGATGTTTCTGCAGAAGGGCGCTCGAACAAATCGGCAGTAGTGTCTAGTGGAGAAGTCATCTTTACCCACAGTTCCACACCTAGCTCTGATTAAAATTGTGCCAAATAAAAGGTTTTTGCTTTCAAACTAGTTTGCTGCTTCAGTTGTCTTGTACACATGTCTGAGTTGGCTGCTGGGAGGGCTCTCCTGAGTATGACATTTTGGGTTATGATCACAGGACTGTCTTTCAGTAAACTGCTTTTCTATGTATAAACATGGTATTGACTTTCTATTATCTGCTGGGACCAAGATTTGGTGGTTGGGTATTTGTACTTGGACTGACTTGCTAGCTAACATTTTGCTAGTTAATGGTACGATCTGCTTGAGATGAGGTGAAATGGGAAACATTTAGGTTTTGGAGATTACATTTGAGAAGGCCCAAACTGTGTGGATTAAGCTTTAGACTAACATCTCAAATTTTCAATGAGGGGGGGGTTGGTATGCAATTGTAAATTCAGGTAACCAAGACCACTCATACAGTTCTGAAATGGTAGAGGAACTCACCTGTGGTTTACTTGTATTGTGGAAACCTGACTAGTGCATTTATATGCAGTAACTTGGGTAGATGCAGAAAGTGACACACAGGTGCTGTGTACCGTTAGCATCATAGTGGCTATTTCAGTCTGTTAGAACTGACTAATGCACAAATGAGGCTGTGAAGCTTACTTGATGTCCTACTACCCATACTTTTTGTTTTGGTCTTATTCTGAATTAAATTTGCTGGAGAGAGGTCAATCTAGCAACAGCTTTTGTTTCTAAAATAGTTTAGGATGCTCTGTTATTGGAAATATTAATTTAGTTTGACAAACGTACTAATTTTCAAGTGATCTTTTTAGTGTGAAGTCATTATACCAGGGAGCAAGTTTCTTTTAACTGCAGCTATATTCTCTAGGGTATAACAATGCCTCTATTCATTTGTCTGATTGTCACGAGCTATCGGAGGGTAAGCACAGAAGCCTTAGCAGTTAGCCTGTGTAGTGTGGATGGTAAACCCAAACGCGGAAGCAACGCGAGTAGGCAGGATAACCGCGCAATTTATCTAAGAACTCTCTTACACAAAGAGCTAAGATCTACACAAATAAATCCGCGTTCTAGCAACACACAATCAAAGAAGCAACCCAAATCGGTGAGTACTCACAGAATAGTCGGCGAAGCGTCAGACAAGGCATGGGCGAACTCACCGATTTGGGTTGCTTCTTTGATTGAGTGTGTTGCTAGAACGCGGATTTATTTATTATCCTAGCTCTTTGTGTGGTTTTGTGTGCTAAGGCTTCTGTGCTTACCCTCCGATAGCTCGTGACAGAATGACTGATCCTAAAGCAGTAAACCCAGCGGAGTTTGCTCGCCTCTGTGATGTGGTTGACCAGCATGCCGAGCTGATCAATAAGCTCCGTGGAGAAGTCGTGTCTCTCCAAAAGGACCTCCAAGACGTTGCGGCTTTGCGCCGCGAGGTGGCGGAGCTACGACAGGAGAATGCAACCCTCCGCGGGGCGGCTGCTCACTCGGTTGTTGCCACGCCCATCGCCACCCCACGCCCCTTCTGATGTTTTCATAGCTCTACCGGATAAGTGGGATGGCACAGATGGGAGGTGCAGTGTCTTTCTAACCGCATTGGATCTTGTGTTCGAGTTTAATTCCACCAAATACTCCACAGACCAACTGCGCGTTGCGCTTCTCGTTTCGTTGCTGTCCGGGCAGGCAGCTGAGTGGTCCACGGCGGTCCTCAGATCAGATTCAGACACGGCCTACTCATACGGAGAGTTCACCCATCAACTGAAACTAACATTTGAACATCCTGCTGCTGAGGTGGAGACCGACACCAAATTATATCATCTGCGGCAGGGAGGGTTGTCCGTGAGTCGCTACACAGCAGACTTTCGTACTCTAGCCATGCAGACCACCTGGGGAGACGCCGCCCTCCGGACGGCCTACTACGAGGGACTGGATTAAAGATGAACTCGCCGGGCGAGAGATTCCCGAAATGCTGGAAGGACTGATTCAGCTCGCCCTTCGCATTGACCAGCGCCTGCTCTCTCGTCCGAGGCCAGCCCCCCGGACCCTGCCACCCACTACATCACCTTCATACCCTCACGCCCCGGTTCCTGAGATTCGTCCCTCCTTCACCACCATCGCCATGGCACCCGTCGGACCTCCACATCCCGCCGTGGTTAACACCGGAGCTGGGGAACCCATGCAACTAGGACGCGCCTCCTTGACCGCTGCAGAAAGGGAACGACGCTTCAGAGAAGGGCTTTGCGCCTGCTGTGGGTCAGCGGCGCACCACAGGGCCCTCTGTCCACTTCGCCCGGGAAACGCTCAGGCCCGGTGAGCAAACGGAGAAGTTAACCGGGCCCCCTCCACCTCTCGGTCACGACACCCAATAATTCCCGTCTCACGGTCCAAGTACACCTCTGGTTTGGCCACAAACGGGTCGGAAGTACTGCGTTCATCGATTCCGGTGCCGCAGGTAACTTTATTGACTCTTCGTTTGCCAAAGAACTGGGAGTGGAACTTGAGGCGTTATCCCAGCCCGTTCGTATCACATCTGTCGACAGTCAGCCCCTTTCCTCCAGCCCCATCACCACTCAGACTCAGCCGCTCACCCTTGTCATCGGCCAACATCACGAACGGATCCAGTTCCACCTCACCTCCATTTCATCGCCACCCATCATCCTCGGACACCCCTGGCTGCTCCAACATGACCCCCTCATCTCCTGGACGCAACACCGGATCCTGCAGTGGGGGCCTACTTGCACCGAACTCTGCCTGCGGGGCCCGGCTGGGACGTGTTCTAGGGAGTCCGAGGCACCCGATGTCGACACCAACGCCATCCCCGTCATCTACCGAGACCTGGCTGAAGTATTCTGGAAGAGACGAGCCACACACCTTCCTCCTCATCGCCCCTATGACCTGACAATCGAACTTCAGCCGGGCTCGGTCCCCCCCCCCCCCGCGGCCATCTTTACTCCCTCTCCGCCGCTGAGACGCAGGCGATGGAGAGATATGTTTCTGACGCCCTTCGCCACGGCACCATCCGGCCCTCCTCCTCGCCTGCCGCGGGGTTCTTCTTTGTGAAGAAGAAAGGGGGCGACTTGCGTCCCTGTGTCGATTATCGGGGGCTTAATAACATCACCATTAAGAACAGACACCCTTTGCCTCTTACCAACCATTTTCACAAAGTTGGACCTCCGGGGCGCCTACAACTTGGTGCGCATCAGAGAGGGCGATGAGTGGAAGACGGCTTTCATCACCCCTACTAGACACTACGAGAGCTTGGTCATCCCATTCGGACTCTGCAACGCACCCGCCGCCTTCCAACAGTTCATCAATGATGTCCTTAGGAACATACTAGGGCGGTGGGTGTTTGTTTACCTGGACGATATCCTTATTTATTCACGCACCGCCGAGGAACACACCCAGCATGTCATGCCTTAAGAGATTACTCGCTCACCAACTGTACTGTAAGTTGGCAAAATGCGCCTTTCCTGGGTTTTGTCATCTCGCCCCAGGGTGTGGCCATGGACCCGCAGAAACTGGAAGTTGTGCGTCATTGGCCCCTACCCAAGACCCTCAAGCAACTTCAACGGTTTCTCGGGTTTGCGAACTTCTATCGTCGCTTTATCCGGGACTACAGTACGGTTGCCGCCCCTTTAACCGCTCTGACTCGACCCTCTTCTCATCACTTCAGCCTCAACCCTGCCGCCATCACCGCCTTTCATGACCTATGCCACCGGTTCACCAACGCCCCAATTCTACTGCACCCAGACGCAAGTAAACCATTCGTTGTGGAGGTGGACGCTTCGGATCTGGGCGCCGGGGCTGTTCTCTCTCAACGAGGTCCAGACCAGAAGCTACATCCCTGTAGTTTCTTTTCCCAAAAATTTGACCCCACTCAGCAGCGATACGGGGTGGGGGACCGCGAGCTGCTGGCCATAAAGTGGGCTTTGGAGGAATGGCGACACTGGCTCCAGGGCGCCAGAGAGCCGTTCATCGTCTGGACCGACCATCAGAACCTGATCACCATCCGCAACTTAAAACAGCTCAATCCGAGACAGGCGCGGTGGGCACTATTTTTCGAACATTACAACTTCCACCTCTCCTACCACCCGGGGTCCAAGAACACCAAAGCTGACGCCCTCTCCCGATAACACGAAGAGGATGTTCCCCGGGCGTACCCCGCGCCTGTCATCACACCCACCAAGATCATTGCACCACTTCACTGGGAACTGGAAACGAGGGTTCGCCGTGCACAGGCGATGGAGACCGCACCGGCAGGTGTGCCGCCTGGGCGACTCTGCGTGCCGAACACCGTAAGGACCGAGGTGTTGCGATGGGGTCATTCCTCGCCATTATCCGGACACCCCGGCGCCAACCGCACCCTCCAATTCATCAGACATGCCTTCTGGTGGCCATCTATGGCGAGTGACGTCAAGGAGTACGTCCAGGCGTGCCCAGTGTGCGCCAGGTCCAAGAATACCAACCAACCGACACCGGGGGAACTCCAACCACTCCCCGTTCCCCATCGGCCCTGGACGCACATTGCCATCGACTTCATCACGGGCCTGCCGGCCTCCGAAGAGAAAAACACCATCTTAATCATCGTCGACCGGTTCTCCAAAGCCGTGCACCTGGTGGCCCTCACCGGACTCCCGTCAGCCAAAAAAACAGCAGAGCTGATTTTAGAACACGTAGTCCGACTGCATGGGTTCCCAAAAGACATCGTCTCGGACAGGGGGCCCCAGTTCACTGCCCGGTTCTGGAAGGCCTTCTGCCGTCTGATCAATTCCACCTGTAGTCTATCCTCTGATTATCATCCCCAGACTAATGGTCAGACGGAGCGGACCAACCAACAACTGGAGCGCTACCTGAGATGCTTTGTTGCCGATCGCCAGCGCTCCTGGGCCCGCTACCTCCTATGGGCTGAGTTATCTCACAATCTCCATGTCTCTTCAGCCACCAATCTCAGTCCATTTGAGGTATGCCACGGTTTCCGACCTTCGATGTTCGATCATTAAGAACCGGAGGTTGAGGTTCCGTCAGCCCAACAGTTGGTTCGCCGGTGTCGCCGGCTGTGGAACCAAGCAAATGCCGCCATCCAACAGGCCAACAACCGCTACGCCACTCAACATCGCCGTCGCCACCCGCCGGGACGATTGTACAATGTAGGTGACAAAGTATGGCTTTCAACCAGAAACCTTCACCTTCACACGGAATCCAAAAAGCTATCACCCAGGTTCATCGGTCCATACCGCATCACCCTCCGTATCAATCCTGTCACCTACCGGCTCCAGCTGCCTGCGGCGCTCCGGATCCATCCGGTATTTCACACCTCCCAGCTCAAACCCTTCATCACTTCACCAATGGTTCCCCCCACCCACCCTGCTCCTCCTCCCCGTATCATTGAGGGTGGTCCCGCCTACACCGTTCGCCGGATCCTTGACTCACATCCTCGGGGCAGAGGGCTCTAGTACCTGGTCGATTGGGAAGGTTACGGTCCCGAGGAGCGATCTTGGATTCCGGCTCGGTTCGTCCTAGACCCCGAACTCATCCGGGACTACCGTCGTCGGGTATCCTCCACCCCAGGACCGTCGAGAGTCGGTCCTGGACAGGGGGGTACTGTCATGCACACTCGTAACACGACCGGCGCTAGGACCTGGAAGTAATACGGTCGGGTTTCCAGGAAGCATAAAAGGAGACAAAATGGCGCTTCACATTGCTCAGTCATTGAGTTCGCCCATGCCTTGTCTGACGCTTCCTGGAAACCCGACCGTATTACTTCCAGGTCCTTCCTGGTATTATTTCCAAGTGCTGTGGGGTCAGATGTGATCCATAGTTGATAACTTGTGCAGAGTGTTGGTAATCTCTCAGGGAGTTGATGTGAATGCCACATTAAACAGTGCGGTGTGTACATTGTTTTAATTGAGAGGATTGTGATTATGCTTAATCCGAAGGATGATGAATCTAAAGTGTGACCTGCTTTATGAGTGGGTCCTATGACACACTGATTTACTCCTACTGAGTCCAGTATGGACATATGAATGCTCTTCTCAGAGGGTCTTGTGGATTCTCAAAATTAATATTCAAATCTCCAGCAATTAACGCTTTGTCTACAGAAACAACCAGGTTTGAGAGGAAATCTGCAAATTCACAAATTCAGAGTAGGGCCCTGAGGGTCTGTAAATGATAATTAGTGGGATTGACTGATCTGACTTCATATTTGTAGCTACACTTGTTACTATAGAGAACAAAAGCATTAGTCAGATTTTCATTGTAAATAACTGCGACGCCTCCTCCTCTACCAGTTAGCCGAGGCTGGTGTATGTAGCTGTATCCAGGAGGATGAGCTTTATTTAAAACTGCATACTTGTTCTGTTTAATCCAGGTTTTTGTTAAACATAATATATTAAACCTCTGATCAGTGATAGTTTCATTAACAGTATGGAATTTAGATGTAAGAGATCTAATATTTAACAGTCCTACAATCAGGTCCGAGGTGCTGGCTGAGAATTGAGTGTGCTCTGAATTTGTGGTCTCTATATTAATTAAATTACTAAAACAATAGACTTTGTTGGGTCTTTATAATTTTTTGTTTAGAACTTCTAGCCAAGCTCTCGGCTTTACATTCAACACAAAATAAGAAAAAAAGCCAAGCTCGCACAAAGCTCAAAATTTCTCAGTTGAACTTTCGGCCCTCAGATACATACAGTATACAAATCAGATCAAAAGCCACGCCCCCATCATTTGCAGGATAAAGATGTCCACTCTGTTACTACTGTAAATATATGAGAGAAACAAAAATCATAATTAATATCCAAGATTTAGATAAGAATTAGGGTAATTGTGGAGATGAAGGGATACACATGGTCAGCAACAATACTCCAGTCATCTGTGGTCATGATTTACAGTAAGCCATGATGGACTGGAATTAACAGGCCAGAATAAAATCCCAATAAAATTCATTTGTTTGTGGTTGTAGTGTGATGAAATGTGGAAAGGTTTAAGGGGTATGAATACTTTTGCGAGGCATTGTATATATTTTTTTAGAGCACCATTCTGTCAACTTTATAGACTGTGTGTAAAAATCCCAGCAGGTCCTGAAGTACTCACACCATCCCGCGATAAAACCACAGAGATCAGACTTTATCCTCATTCTGATGATTGATGTGAACATTAATTGAAGTGTTTAAGTTCTTTGTGCAGATTAGATAACAGCATGAATCTGCTGGTGTTCCTAATAAAGTGCACAATAAAGTGTCCTGCTCTCTTTAGCACAGCGTCAGTGACGTCAAAGTTTCATTTCTGAGTTTATTATAGTTTTAAATTGAAATCTGTTTTTTTTAAAATGAGACTTGCATGCAAAACTGCTAGAACATCCATGTCCACCTTTACAGGTTCTATGTGGTATCGTCGACTGTAATCTCACCATGATCTTTATGTTCATTTCTGCTCGTGAGACATTACAGAGAGAGAGAGAGAGAGACAGACGGAAAACCCCATGCAACCATGTTTTTCAGGCTCTAGGTCCGTCCATTGTTCTTCTACTACTTGTAGTACTTTTCCTACTACTTCCTCTTTCTCCCCCAAACCTTGTTTTCTCTTCTGTATGTCAGCACCAGCTTGTGTTCATGTGACAAAAACATGGCAAACTTACGGCTCAGCATATATCATGTCATGGGATAAAGGTGTGTGTGTGTGTGTGTGTGTGTGTGTGTGTGTGTGTGTCGTTGTCCAAATCGTGTAAATTCCTACAGTATTGACATTCATATTCAAGTTACTAATGTGCCCTTGCTATGTATTCTTTATATGCATTCTTCAATATTACAACTTTTAGCTCCGCCCCATCTGAGATGCAATATAAAAAAAAAAGATTTTCAACACGTTTTATTCATAATTTCTTTTGGACAGTTTAAGGCTCCTCAGCATCCCAATGTAAATGTCCTTTGAACCCAAGTCTATTAAGGGAAGTGCTATTGATTTCATTGTAAAGACTAAATACTGAATTTTTGTGAATGATGAATGTGAACACAGATGATTAAATATAAAGCGAGCACAGACAAAGACACACACACCTTCCTCATTCTTCAAGCAGTAGCGGAAAAAAACCCAACTCAGATGTTGACTCAGATGTGAAAAGACACATTGGCTCGGCAGAAAAAGTGTATATGGACTGCTCAGAGTGGAAAAAACGGTCTTTAAACATTTTATACATTCACGTACACACTGAAAATATTGGTATCTTGCGCACTGCAGTGTCTATTTTTGTATAATACACATGAGCTACTTCCGTGATTTGTTTGCATCTATGAACGTTCGTAGAACCGCGGCCCATTCATATGTGTGGACATCCGCAACTCGAATGTTTATAAGTCGGGGACTACCTGTAATCTGTAAAAAATAAATAAATAAATCTCTGTACTATACATTATTGCAGTGGTTCTCAAACTTTCAAGCCAGAGACCCCTAATTGAAGATCTACAAGATCTCGCGACGCCCACTATCAAAAACAAGAAATAAACATAACAAGCTGTTCACAGTATTTTGACTACATTTACTAAACATCAAAATAAGTTTGGCTCACCTTTCAATGGGGAGGGTGTACTTGTAGCTTCCTGTTTTTCGTATTGTTCCCGCGAAAGTTCCTCGTCTGTTTGTAACAGCGTTTTAGATTATATTTTGTTTAGTTTTTTATAATTATATATTTTTCCCGTTTTTACGCTTTAATACTACTGGACTTTATCAGATTTTTGCGCTTTTTGGGAGAACACGCGTATCATCTGACCAACAACAAGCGAATCCATCACCAAATAATCACAACTCCGGCACAAAGGTACGTTATCATGTCTACCATTCAGCTCGCTCAGTGTGTGGAGTGCAGGATGTTTAGACATTCTTCCTCCGTCATTAGTGATAATTTTATTTGTGATAGGTGTGTGTTAGTGAGCACCCTGACGGAGAAGATAGTAGCATTAGAGGAGCGCGTCCAGACTTTAGAGAGGGTTAGAGAGCGCGAGAGCAGCGTTAATCCTGTAGCGGAAAGTCTGGGTGCCACAGGTGGAGATAATCATCCCCCGACTCCGGCAGTAGAGCCTCACAGCGGGGCGAGTGGGTGACGACTCGGCGGCATACTCGCTCAGCCAAAGCTAACGCTAAGGCTAGCCCACCGGAGCACACCTCTTCTGCGCTTCACGTGTCCAACAGGTTCGCTCTCCTCAGTGATGCACCTGCTGAGAAACCTGAAAGAGCTCTGGTTATAGGAGACTTTATACTGAGACATGTGAAATTAGCTAGACCTTTAGGGGCGCCAGCGGCAGTGGTCAGGTGTATCCCGGGAGCCAGAGCACCAGACATAGCAGGTAATCTTAGGGCTCTAGGACAGCATAGGTTCTCTAAGATAGTGGTACATGCTGGAGCGAATGATATACGCCTTCGTCAGTCAGAGGTTAGTAAGAGTAACTTTACAGAGGTGTTTAAAATAGCGAAGGCGATGTCCGAAGAAGTAGTTTGCTCTGGTCCCATCCCAATGAGACGTGGCGACATAGCTTACAGCAGGTTATGGTCGCTGAACCGCTGGATGTCCAGGTGGTGCTCCGAAAACAACGTGGGCTACATAGACAACTGGAAGACCTTTGAGGGCAAAACTGGCCTGTTAGGGCGGGACGGTGTCCATCCCACTCGGGAAGGTGCTGCTCTCATCTCTTGCAGTATAGCACATAGTCTCAGAAGAGGTCTAGTTAATCGGTGACAATCCAGAGCCCAGGCCAGGGAGCAGACAGACAGGCTAAACCAACCGTCTGCTAGCTGCAGAAGGTCGTCACTCAGGGTCCATCCTATTGAGACTGTATCTGTTCAACATAAATTTGGAAAGACTCAGAAAGTCTGTTTTAGTAATTTAATTAACATAGATACCACAAACTCAGATCACACTGAATGCGCAGCCGGCACCTCCGATCTGAAGCTAGGACTGTTAAATATTAGATCTCTCGCATCTAAAGCAGTTATTGTTAATGAAATTATCACAGATCAGGAGTTTGATATATTATGTTTAACAGAAACCTGGATTAAACAGGACGAGTATGTAGCTCTAAATGAAGCTAGTCCTCCTGGATACAGCTACATACACCAGCCTCGGCTAACTGGTAGAGGAGGAGGAGTCGCAGTTATTTATAACGATAATCTGTCTCTCGTACAAAAACACAGTTTTAAATCTAATGCATTTGAAGTTCTCTATAGTAACATAAAGGCAGCTCAGTCGATCCCGCTAATCATCATTTACAGACCCCCAGGGCCGTACTCGGAGTTTCTCTGTGAATTTGCAGATTTCCTCTCAAACCTTGTTGTTTAATTGCGTTAATTGCTGGAGACTTTAATATTCATTTTGAGAATCCAGAAGACCCTCTGAGAACAGCATTCTTGTCCATACTGGACTCAGTAGGAGTAAATCAGTGTGTAGTAGGACCCACTCATAAAGCAGGTCACACTTTAGATTTAATATTATCCTTCGGATTAAGTATAGGAAATATAACCACAATTCCACAGTCTGAAGTTATCTCGGATCACTATCTTGTCTCGATTAAAGCATGTTATAGTAATAATGTATGCAGCACAGCACCGCGCTTCCACCTTAAACGTACATTTACATCAAATACCGCACAGAGCTTTATCAATAATCTTCCAGAATTATCAACTTTGATTGGATCGCCATCTGACTTCACAGAACTCGAACAGGCGAATGAATATCTAGAGTCAGCACTTCGTTATAGCTTAGATAATGTAGCTCCAGTTAAAAGGAAAATGATTAGAGATAAGAAACTCGCTCCTTGGTATAATGACCAAACACGTGCTTTAAAACAAACCGCTCGAAAATTCGAACGTAAATGGCGCCAAACTAAATTGTTAGTATTCAAAATAGCTTGGAAGGAGAGCATCCTGAACTATAAAAAAGCTCTCAGTGATGCTAGATCAACGTATCTCTCCACTCTTATAGAAAATAACAAAAACAACCCGAGATTTTTATTTAATACCGTAGCTAACTTAACTAAAAACAAGACCACTGCAGAAATCTCCACAACAACATCATGCAGTAGTGAGGATTTCATGAACTTTTTCAATAATAAAATCATAAATATTAGGCAAAAAATTCAGGCTTTGAAACCAGACAATTTAAATAATTCAGATGATTTAACCACATCATATCAGAACTTAGAACACTTTACTCCCCTTGAAGCGAGGGAACTAATTTCACTCATCTCTTCTTCAAAATCGTCAACCTGTATATTAGATCCTATACCGACATATTTTCTCAAACAGATAGTACCAGCAATAATAGAACCCCTGTTGAAAGTAATTAACTGTTCACTCAGTAGTGGGTATGTCCCCAAATCCTTTAAATTAGCCGTTATTAAACCGCTAATCAAGAAACCTGACCTTGACCCCTGTCTGCTTTCTAATTACAGGCCGATATCAAACCTTCCCTTTATCTCCAAGATTTTGGAAAAGGTAGTATCACAGCAGCTATGTTCACATCTACACAGAAATAGCATAAATGAACTGTATCAGTCAGGATTTAGGCCTCATCACAGCACAGAGACAGCACTTGTTAAAGTAGTAAACGACCTCCTATGGGCCTCTGATCAGGGTTTCGTCACTATACTTGTGTTACTGGACCTCAGTGCAGCTTTTGACACCATTGATCATAGTATTCTCCTTCACAGATTAGAAAAGGTAGTAGGAATTAAGGGAACTGCCCTCTTGTGGCTCAGATCCTATTTGACTGATCGTTATCAGTTTGTAGATTTAGATGGTGACCATTCCTCATGTTCTCAAGTGGAGTTTGGTGTTCCACAGGGCTCAGTTTTAGGCCCACTGCTTTTTTCCCTTTACATGCTTCCTCTGGGCAACATAATTCGTAAACATGGTATTAGTTTTCATTGTTATGCTGATGACACACAATTATATGTCTCAGCAAAACCAGATGAGAAAAACCAGTTTGCTAAAATCGAGCAGTGTGTGCAGGACATACGAGATTGGATGTTAATTAATTTTCTTCTGCTTAATCCTGATAAGACAGAAGTTCTGGTCATAGGACCACAAGTAGCTAGAAGTAAGCTTTCTGATCACATCAACTTTAGATGGCCTTTCTGTTCCATCAAGTGCAACAGTAAAAGACCTTGGTGTGATTATAGATTCCAGCCTTTCGTTTGAAGCTCATGTAGATAATATCACCAGGATAGCTTTCTTTCACCTTAGAAATATTGCCAAGATAAGAAACATATTGTCACTAAATGATGCAGAAAAACTAGTTCATGCTTTTATCACCTCTAGGTTGGACTATTGTAACGCCTTACTGTCTGGTTGTTCAACTAGGTGTATAAACAAGCTTCAGTTAGTACAGAATGCAGCAGCGAGAGTCCTCACTAAAACCAGAAGATACGAGCACATCACCCCTATCTTATCTACACTGCATTGGCTCCCTGTGAAATTTCGCATCGATTTTAAGATACTACTTTTGACATTTAAAGCACTAAATGGGCTCGCGCCACAGTATTTGAGTGAACTGTTAGTGTCTTACGATCCGCCACGCCTACTTCGATCAAAGAATGCAGGCTGCCTGTCAGTACCACGTATTATTAAAACTACAGCAGGGGGCAGAGCTTTTTCTTACAAAGCCCCAAAGTTATGGAATAATCTTCCTAGTAATGTTCGGGACTCAGACACAGTCTCAGTGTTTAAGTCTAGGCTAAAAACCTATTTATTTAGCCAAGCATTTTTGTAAATAGATTAACCTTAGGCAAAGGAGCAGATCTGGGGGACTCATGGACGTAGAGTATTCTGGTGAACTGGTATGTTTAGATGCTGTCCTCCCCACTCTCATTGTTCACTCAGGTTTGTTGACGGTGAGGTGATTGGTTGCTTTACATCTCAGGGAGCCCTCATGTTTGTGTTTCCTTCTGGCTCTCCCTTTTAGTTATGCTGTTATAGTTAGTCCTGCCGGAGTCCCTGCTTGCACTTTGCACTAAATATACATTCACCTTATACATGTTGACTGTGACCATACCTAACTGTCATCTCTCCTTATTTCCTGTTCTTTCCTTTTCTGCTCTCTCCTCTCTCTCTCTCTCTCCCTCTCTTCTTTTCCTCTCTCTGTCTCTCTGTCGAGCTATACATGTTTCGCTCCTGAGTTGCCAGTGATCCAGACCCCTCTGCCCTCTGGAGCCGTCTAACCCGTCCTGGAGTCCTGCTTCTGGTTGGAGATCTCGTCGCATGGATGCCCCGTGTGGTCTGCCTGGATTCGTGTGGACTGTCCCGTCATCGATTGATGCTCTGGGGACCTGTGACTTCAGTTGTTCGATAACTCAGGACCGGAATCCCCTACAGTCTACCTGAGCCTCCGGGAACAAACTGGACTCATTTTAATTTGAATTTTAACACATCTCCTGTTATACTGAACTTCCAGTACACATTATTATGCTGATCAATCCCTGCTATCCGTTATCACCCAGATGAGGATGGGTTCCCTGTTGAGTCTGGTTCCTCTCAAGGTTTCTTCCTATTACCATCTCAGGGAGTTTTTCCTTGCCACCGTCGCCCTCGGCTTGCTCATCAGGGACAATCTTATCATTTTGATTCATATACATTGCATAAAAACTTACTTCTTTTTATTGTGTAAAGCTGCTTTGCGACAATGTCAATTGTTAAAAGCGCTATATAAATAAAATTGACTTGACTTGACTTGACTTGTTTTTGTCAGCACAAAAGCTTCGACAGTCGACAGTAGAGCAAGTGAATCTATACTTTATGAATTCCTCCTGATATTTCCGACGTTTCCTACTTTGGTCTGACGGGGTCTTGGTTCTTATGCTCAGTCGATGTACATGGTTCCGATGACTCCGGCAAACTGTCCACAATTTCCTCAACATTTTTAGATTTGCGAATAGGGCTGTAGCTATCGAATATTTTAGTAATCGAGTATTCTACCAAAAATGTAATCAATTAATCGATTAATCGGATAAAATGCACTTTGGCTTAATCAAACAGCAATGTAAAATATATAAGAGAAACAAAGATTACTTGGTTTTCTTCTTAGAAATATCTACTTTTATTTTTTAAATGCATATAGTATTTGATAAAAAATAAACATTGTCATTATTCACAATACAAGGAAGTTGCGTGAGATGAATTAAGTGCATTACAGTGACATAAATTCTTATTTTAAAGCCTTTTCTCAGATGCAAAAACTAAAAAAAAAGGTATTTCAATGACTTTAAGTATCAAGAAAAATAGGGCACACTTTAAAATACATTTTTATATATTTCTATCGTTCCCTTCCATTTTGCAGGCCGCAACAGAACGCTCCCTCACACGAACCACTGCATTATTGTATAATAATAATAGTAATAATAATAATAATAATTTATCAATTTATTTACAAGTTATTCATATATAATTTTTCAATAGCATATGTTTTATAATGGTATCAGGTTTTGTTTCCACAGCAGCAGCCACAGATATCCAAGGTGCTTATGTTACCATGGTAACGCATAGAGGAAGTGACGTCTGCGCTGGCGACTTCTCGGGGTGTTCATAAAGGTAGAGTTTGTCAAGGGACGTTCCCTTCACCGCAAACTGCAAATGGAGCAGGGAGTAGGGAGCACCCTGTGAAGTACACTGCAGTATGGAACGCAGCTCAACAAATCCGGGTGCAAGACCTTCTGATAATAGCGGTTCTGCTCTTTCGGTTCCTAGTGAACTAATTTTATTGAATTTATCGCTCATTTTCTTTCCCGGAAATAAGTATAAAAATTGCTTATGAGCTTTAAACCCTTTTCTCATCTTTTTTGGGTACCTTACATTTACTTTGAAGATAGCAAAAAAAAACCTTCAAATCCTTAGGCCATTTACTAGAAATACAGCACAAATGTGATCACTCAATTCGTGTGCATCAAATGCTCCCAGACAAACAAAAGTGGCTCCTGACACATGACCAAAAATTTTACTTAAACCATGTTTTCTCATAACCCATATTACTACATTGTAATCCATTGGGTGATGGATGGGGTTTGAAAAGTACTTATGCAAGAATACGGACAGTATGGGTACAAACATTGAGTTGGCTGGATTGCAACTGTATTCACTACTAATTGGTAACATCCTCCTGTCTTTGTTGAGGAACAACTTGAACTTCCAATGACAATGTGTTCTGTGAGGCTGTCTGAAACACTCAGGCTTCCTGGATTACAATTATTGCAATGATGTAACCATTTTAGACAGTTTATATACATAAATTAAAACTACTTTTTTCCCAGGCTTTCACCTACTGTCATTCCATACTCTAGCAGACAAGTAGTGCATCAAGTAATTACAACACATAACTCGCTTATTTTAAATGCCTCTTAAAATTACCAACAAATTTGAAAGCAGTGATTAAAGCAGTCAATGATGACACACAGCTGGAACCCTGTTACTGACTAATTGAGTAGGCGGAGACTCCAGATCCAATTAAGGGCGAAAGACACAATAAAAGGCCACTGTTGCTAGCTGTTTGAATGTGGGTGTGTGAACTTTGGGAATCATGGCATTCTCAGGAGTAAGGTTGGTCCTTGTGAGAGTTTTTCTTGCTTTAAACTATGTGTGCAGTGTACCTGCTTCTGTACAAGATGTGAAAATGGCATTTCAAGATTCTCAGTTTCCAGTGAAGGTCAATGTACAGCCATCTGCCCAGTTTAATGTATGCCAAGTGCAGGGTTTCGAAAGGGTTCCTTGTGGACTACCTGGCATTCAGGCTGCTCAGTGTACTGCCATTAACTGCTGTTTTGATGGCATGCAGTGCTATTATGGGAGAAGAGGTAGGTTTTGAATCTTCCCTAACTTGGCTTTAGTTAAAAATGCCAAACTGATTCCTGTTTCTTCCTTGGTGTTGCCAGTGACTGTCCAGTGTACCCTTGATGGCCAGTTTATCTTGGTGGTGGCAAGAGATACAACCCTTCCCAGGATTAGCCTGAATTCCATCAACTTGTTGGGAGGAAATGCTGCACCCTGTGGTCCTGTTGACTCAAATGCAGCCTTTGCTATATACCAGTTTCCTGTAACAGCTTGTGGAACAACAATGAGGGTTTGTTTAAAAAAAGATATAAATAACCCCCCTCCTCCAAATACATGGTGTTGGTCTTGATGTTAACTGTCCATCCTACTCTGTCCAGGTCCACGGTGGTTATGTGGTCTATGAAAACAAGATGATCTCTGGCTACGAAGTTGGCGTTGGACCCCGAGGAGCAATCACAAGGGACACTCACTTTGAGTAGGTTAACTAAAACTCATGGTAGGGGATGGTTTTGGGGGCTTTTACTGATCTGTGGTTTTCCTTTGCAGGCTCTACGTCCAGTGTAGATATGCTGGTGTTAACTTTGCAGCTGTGTCGTTTGAGCCTTCTGCTGCTGCCAATCCTATGCCCCTTGTTGCTTCTGGACCACTCCAAGTAGCAATAAGGCTAGGAAATGGCCGATGTGCTGTAAAGGGATGCAATGAAGGTGAGCAGCTTCCGTCTGGATCTTGATGTGCAATCTGAACTGTCAACAGGAATTGACCCTCCACCTCCCAACAGAAAAGGTGGCCTACAACTCGTACTACATGGCTACTGACTACCCTGTGACTAAGATTCTGCGGGAACCAGTGTTTGTTGAGGTTTATATCGTGGGAAGAAATGATCCGAACATTGTGCTGGTTTTGGGAGACTGCTGGGCGACTCCTTCCCCTAACCCCTACAGTGGACCCCAGTGGGACCTTCTTTTGAATGGGTAAGTTCTTCACATGCCCTTTCTTGGTGTAGGCCAGTGACTGACCAAGAATTGATGACCTGTTTGTGTATTTCAAAGGTGTCCATATACAGATGACCACTACTTGACCAAGGTGATCCCAGTTAATGGAACGTCTGGACTTGCCTACCCTACCCATTACAGACGCTTTGTCCTGAAGATGTTTGCCTTTGTGAATACTGATATGACTCCAGTGCAAGAGACAGTAAGGGCTTGCTTTCTCCTTATGGTCTTGTACATGAAGTGAGTTCTATTGCTAAGGTTTGTTTCCTTCTCAGGTCTTCATCCACTGCAGTACATCTGTATGTCTTCCATCTGCACAAGACTCCTGTGAACCTGTGTGTGCCAGAAGAAGTAGGTAGACTTCTGTAAAACTTTCTCCTGTGTTCCTTGACTGGCTTACTGACCTTGTTCATCTTCCTCTTTTTTAGGAAGAGATGTTTCTGCAGAAGAGCGCTCGAACAAATCGGCAGTAGTGTCTAGTGGAGAAGTCATCTTTACCCACAGTTCCACACCTAGCTCTGATTAAAATTGTGCCAAATAAAAGGTTTTTGCTTTCAAACTAGTTTGCTGCTTCAGTTGTCTTGTACACATGTCTGAGCTGGCTGCTGGGAGGGCTCTCCTGAGTATGACATTTTGGGTTATGATCACGGGACTGTCTTTCAGTAAACTGCTTTTCTATGTATAAACATGGTATTGACTTTCTATTATCTGATGGGACCAAGATTTGGTGGTTGGGTATTTGTACTTGGACTGACTTGCTAGCTAACATTTTTGCTAGTTAATGGTACCATCTGCTTGAGATGAGGTGAAATGGGAAACATTTAGGTTTTGGAGATTACATTTGAGAAGGCCCAAACTGTGTGTGGCTTAAGCTTTAGACTAGCATCTCAAATTTTCTATGAGGGGGGGGGTTGGTATGCAATTGTAAATTCAGGTAACCAAGACCACTCATAGTGGACGCTTCGGATCTGGGCGCCGGGGCTGTTCTCTCTCAATGAGGTCCAGACCAGAAGCTACATCCCTGTAGTTTCTTTTCCAAAAAATTTGACCCCACTCAGCAGCGATACGGGGTAGGGGACCGAGAGCTGCTGGCCATAAAGTGGGCTTTGGAGGAATGGCGACAGGGCGCCAGAGAGCCGTTCATCGTCTGGACCGACCATCAGAACCTGATCACCATCCGCAACTTAAAACAGCTCAATCCGAGACAGGCGCGGTGGGCACTATTTTTCGAACATTACAACTTCCACCTATCCTAGCGCCCGGGGTCCAAGAACACCAAAGCTGACGCCCTCTCCCGATAACACGAAGAGGATGTTCCCCGGGCGTACCCCGCGCCTGTCATCACACCCACCAAGATCATTGCACCACTTCACTGGGAACTGGAAACGAGGGTTCGCCGTGCACAGGCGATGGAGACCGCACCGGCAGGTGTGCCGCCTGGGCGACTCTACGTGCCGAACACCGTAAGGACCGAGGTGTTGCGATGGGGTCATTCCTCGCCATTATCCGGACACCCCGGCTCCAACCGCACCCTCCAATTCATCAGACGTGCCTTCTGGTGGCCATCTATGGCGAGTGACGTCAAGGAGTACGTCCAGGCGTGCCAAGTGTGTGCCAGGTCCAAGAATACCAACCAACCGACACCGGGGGAACTCCAACCACTCCCCGTTCCCCATCGGCCCTGGACGCACATTGCCGTCAACTTCATCACGGGCCTGCCGGCCTCCGAAGAGAAAAACACCATCTTAATCATCGTCGACCGGTTCTCCAAAGCCGTGCACCTGGTGGCCCTCACCGGACTCCCGTCAGCCAAAAAAACAGCAGAGCTGATTTTAGAACACGTAGTCCGACTGCATGGGTTCCCAAAAGACATCGTCTCGGACAGGGGGCCCCAGTTCACCGCCCGGTTCTGGAAGGCCTTCTGCCGTCTGATCAATTCCACCTGTAGTCTATCCTCTGATTATCATCCCCAGACTAATGGTCAGACGGAGCGGACCAACCAACAACTGGAGCGCTACCTGAGATGCTTTGTTGCCGATCGCCAGCGCTCCTGGGCCCGCTACCTCCTATGGGCTGAGTTATCTCACAATCTCCATGTCTCTTCAGCCACCAATCTCAGTCCATTTGAGGTATGCCACGGTTTCCGACCTTCGATGTTCAATCATCAAGAACCGGAGGTTGAGGTTCCGTCAGCCCAACAGTTGGTTCGCCGGTGTCGACGGCTGTGGAACCAAGCAAACGTCGCCATCCAACAGGCCAACAACCGCTACGCCACTCAACATCGCCGTCAACACCCGCCGGGACGATTGTACAATGTAGGTGACAAAGTATGGCTTTCAACCAGAAACCTTCACCTTCACACGGAATCCAAAAAGCTATCACCCAGGTTCATCGGTCCATACCGCATCACCCTCCGTATCAATCCTGTCACCTACCGGCTCCAGCTGCCTGCGGCGCTCCGGATCCATCCGGTATTTCACACCTCCCAGCTCAAACCCTTCATCACTTGCCCACCCTGCTCCTCCTCCCCGTATCATTGAGGGTAGTCCCGCCTACACTGTTCGCCGAATCCTTGACTCACATCCTCGGGGCAGAGGGCTCTAGTACCTGGTCGATTGGGAAGGTTACGGTCCCGAGGAGCGATCTTGGATTCCGGCTTGGTTCGTCCTAGACCCCGAACTCATCCGGGACTACCGTCGTCGGGTATCCTCCACCCCAGGACCATCGAGAGTCGGTCCTGGACAGGGGGGTACTATCATGCACACTCGTAACACGACCGGCACTAGGACCTGGAAGTAATACGGTCGGGTTTCCAGGAAGCATAAAAGGAGACAAAATGGCGCTTCACATTGCTCAGTCATTGAGTTCGCCCATGCCTTGTCTGACGCTTCCTGGAAACCCGACCGTATTACTTCCAGGTCCTTCCTGGTATTATTTCCAAGTGCTGTGGGGTCAGATGTGATCCATAGTTGATAACTTGTGCAGAGTGTTGGTAATCTCTCAGAGAGTTGATGTGAATGCCACATTAAACAGTGCGGTGTGTACACTGTTTTAATTGAGAGGATTGTGATTATGCTTAATCCGAAGGATGATGAATCTAAAGTGTGACCTGCTTTATGAGTGGGTCCTACGACACACTGATTTACTCCTACTGAGTCCAGTATGGACATATGAATGCTCTTCTCAGAGGGTCTTCTGGATTCTCAAAATTAATATTAAAATCTCCAGCAATTAACGCTTTGTCTACAGAAACAACCAGGTTTGAGAGGAAATCTGCAAATTCACAAATTCAGAGTAGGGGCCCTGGGGGTCTGTAAATGATAATTAGTGGGATTGACTGATCTGACTTCATATTTGTAGCTACACTTGTTACTATAGAGAACAAAAGCATTAGTCAGATTTTCATTGTAAATAACTGCGACGCCTCCTCCTCTACCAGTTAGCCGAGGCTGGTGTATGTAGCTGTATCCAGGAGGATGAGCTTTATTTAAAACTGCATACTTGTTCTGTTTAATCCAGGTTTTTGTTAAACATAATATATTAAACCTCTGATCAGTGATAGTTTCATTAACAGTATGGAATTTAGATGTAAGAGATCTAATATTTAACAGTCCTACAATCAGGTCCGAGGTGCTGGCTGAGAATTGAGTGTGCTCTGAATTTGTGGTCTCTATATTAATTAAATTACTAAAACAATAGACTTTGTTGGGTCTTTATAATTTTTTGTTTAGAAATTCTAGCCAAGCTCTCGACTTTACATTCAACACAAAATAAGAAAAAAAGCCAAGCTCGCACAAAGCTCAAAATTTCTCAGTTGAACTTCCGGCCCTCAGATACATACAGTATACAAATCAGATCAAAAGCCACTCCCCCATCATTTGCAGGATAAAGATGTCCACTCTGTTACTACTGTAAATATATGAGAGAAACAAAAATCATAATTAATATCCAAGATTTAGATAAGAATTAGGGTAATTGTGGAGATGAAGGGATACACATGGTCAGCAACAATACTCCAGTCATCTGTGGTCATGATTTACAGTAAGCCATGATGGACTGGAATTAACAGGCCAGAATAAAATCCCAATAAAATTCATTTGTTTGTGGTTGTAGTGTGATGAAATGTGGAAAGGTTTAAGGGGTATGAGTACTTTTGCGAGGCATTGTATATATTTTTTTAGAGCACCATTCTGTCAACTTTATAGACTGTGTGTAAAAATCCCAGCAGGTCCTGAAGTACTCACACCATCCCGCGATAAAACCACAGAGATCAGACTTTATCCTCATTCTGATGATTGATGTGAACATTAATTGAAGTGTTTAAGTTCTTTGTGCAGATTAGATAACAGCATGAATCTGCTGGTGTTCCTAATAAAGTGCACAAAGTGGAGTTTCAGGGTTTTTTTGTGTTGCAGTGTATAGATGCTGCTTGTTCTCAGTGTCCTGCTAAGTTTCATTTCTGAGTTTATTATAGTTTTAAATTGAAATCTGTTTTTTTTAAAGTGAGACTTGCATGCAAAACTGCTAGAACATCCATGTCCACCTTTACAGGTTCTATGTGGTATCGTCGACTGTAATCTCACCATGATCTTTATGTTCATTTCTGCTCGTGAGACATTACAGAGAGAGAGAGAGACAGAGACAGACGGAAAACCCCATGCAACCATGTTTTTCAGGCTCTAGGTCCGTCCCTTGTTCTTCTACTACTTGTAGTACTTTTCCTACTACTTCCTCTTTCTCCCCCAAAACTTTTTTTTTCCCGTTTTTACGCTTTAATACTACTGGACTTTATCCGATTTTTGCGCTTTTTGGGAGAACGTGCGTATCATCTGACCAACAACAAGCGAATCCATCACCAAATAATCACAACTCCGGCACAAAGGTACGTTATCATGTCTACCATTCAGCTCGCTCAGTGTGTGGAGTGCAGGATGTTTAGACATTCTTCCTCCATCATTAGTGATAATTTTATTTGTGATAGGTGTGTGTTAGTTAGCACCCTGACGGAGAAGATAGTAGCATTAGAGGAGCGCATCCAGACTTTAGAGAGGGTTAGAAAGCGCGAGAGCAGCGTTAATCTTGTAGCGGAAAGTCTGGGCGCAGACGGAGATAATCAGCCCCCGACTCCGGCAGTAGAGCCCTCACAGCGGGGCGAGTGGGTGACGACTCGGTGGCATACTCGTTCAGCCAAAGCTAACGCTAAGGCTAGCCCACCGGAGCACACCTCTTCTGCGCTTCACGTGTCCAACAGGTTCGCTCTCCTCAGTGATGCACCCGCTGAGAAACCTGAAAGAGCTCTGGTTATAGGAGACTCGATACTGAGACATGTGAAATTAGCTAGACCTTTAGGGGCGCCAGCGGCAGTGGTCAGGTGTATCCCGGGAGCCAGAGCACCGGACATAGCAGGTAATCTTAGGGTTCTAGGTCAGCATAGGTTCTCTAAGATAGTGGTACATGCTGGAGCTAACGATATACGACTTCGTCAGTCAGAGGTTAGTAAGAGTAACTTTACAGAGGTGTTTAAAATAGCGAAGGCGATGTCCGAAGAAGTAGTTTGCTCTGGTCCCATCCCAATGAGACGTGGCGACATAGCTTACAGCAGGTTATGGTCGCTGAACCGCTGGATGTCCAGGTGGTGCTCCGAAAACAACGTGGGCTTCATAGACAATTGGCAGACCTTTGAGGGCAAAACTGGCCTGTTAGGGCGGGACGGTGTCCATCCCACTCGGGAAGGTGCTGCTCTCATTTCTTGCAGTATAGCACATAGTCTCAGAAGAGGCCTAGTTAATCGGTGACAATCCAGAGCCCAGGCCAGGGAGCAGACAGACAGGCTAAACCAACCGTCTGCTAGCTGCAGAGAGTCGTCACTCAGGGTTCATCATATTGAGACTGTGTCTGTTCCCCGAGCTAAACATAAATTTAGAAAGACTCAGAAAGTCTGTTTTAGTAATTTAATTAACATAGATACCACAAACTCAGATCACACTGAATGCGCAGCCGGCAACTCTGATCTGAAGCTAGGACTGTTAAATATTAGATCTCTCGCATCTAAAGCAGTTATTGTTAATGAAATTATCACAGATCAGGAGTTTGATATCTTATGTTTAACAGAAGCCTGGATTAAACAGGACGAGTATGTAGCTCTAAATGCAGCTAGCCCTCCTGGATACAGCTACATACACCAGCCTCGGCTAACTGGTAGAGGAGGAGGAGTCGCAGTTATTTATAACCATAATCTGTCTCTCGTACAAAAACACAGTTTTAAATCTAATGCATTTGAAGTTCTCTATAGTAACATAAAGTCAGCTCAGTCGATCCCGCTACTCATCATTTACAGACCCCCAGGGCCGTACTCGGAGTTTCTCTGCGAATTTGCAGATTTCCTCTCAAACCTTGTTGTTTCTGTAGACAAAGCGTTAATTGCTGGAGACTTTAATATTCATTTTGAGAATCCAGAAGACCCTCTGAGAACAGCATTTCTGTCCTTACTGGACTCAGTAGGAGTAAATCAGTGTGTAGTAGGACCCACTCATAAAGCAGGTCACACTTTAGATTTAATATTATCCTTCGGATTAATTATAGGAAATATAACCACAATTCCACAGTCTGAAGTTATCTCAGATCACTACCTTGTCTCGATTAAAGCGTGTTATAGTAATAATGTATGCAGCACAGCACCGCGCTTCCACATAAAACGTACATTTACATCAAATACCGCACAGAGCTTTATCAATAATCTTCCAGAATTATCAACTTTGATTGGATCGCCATCTGACTTCACAGAACTCGAACAGGCGAATGAATATCTAGAGTCAGCACTTCGTTATAGCTTAGATAATGTAGCTCCAGTTAAAAGGAAAATGATTAGAGATAAGAAACTCGCTCCTTGGTATAATGACCACACCCGTGCTTTAAAACAAACCGCTCGAAAATTCGAACGTAAATGGCGCCAAACTAAATTGATAGTATTCAAAATAGCTTGGAAGGAGAGCATCCTGAACTATAAAAAAGCTCTCAGTGATGCTAGATCAACGTATCTCTCCACTCTTATAGAAAATAACAAAAACAACCCGAGATTTTTATTTAATACCGTAGCTAACTTAACTAAAAACAAGACCACTGCAGAAATCTCCACAACAACATCTTGCAGTAGTGAGGATTTCATGAACTTTTTCAATAATAAAATCATAAATATTAGGCAAAAAATTCAGGCTTTGAAAACAGACAATTTAAATAATTCAGATGATCTAAACACATCACATCAGAACTTAGAACACTTTACTCCCCTTGAAGCGAGGGAACTAATTTCACTCATCTCTTCTTCAAAATCGTCAACCTGTATATTAGATCCTATACCGACACATTTTCTCAAACAGATAGTACCAGCAATAATAGAACCCCTGTTGAAAGTAATTAACTGTTCACTCAGTAGTGGGTATGTCCCCAAATCCTTTAAATTAGCCGTTATTAAACCGCTAATCAAGAAACCTGACCTTGACCCCTGTCTGCTTCTTACAGGCCGATATCAAACCTTCCCTTTATCTCCAAGATTTTGGAAAAGGTAGTATCACAGCAGCTATGTTCACATCTACACAGAAATAGCATAAATGAACTGTATCAGTCAGGATTTAGGCCTCATCACAGCACAGAGACAGCACTTGTTAAAGTAGTAAACGACCTCCTATGGGCCTCTGATCAGGGTTGCGTCACTATACTTGTGTTACTGGACCTCAGTGCAGCTTTTGACACCATTGATCATAGTATTCTCCTTCACAGATTAGAAAAGGTAGTAGGAATTAAGGGAACTGTCCTCTTGTGGCTCAGATCCTATTTGACTGATCGTTATCAGTTTGTAGATTTAGATGGTGACCATTCCTCATGTTCTCAAGTGGAGTTTGGTGTTCCACAGGGCTCAGTTTTAGGCCCACTGCTTTTTTCCCTTTACATGCTTCCTCTGGGCAACATAATTCGTAAACATGGTATTAGTTTTCATTGTTATGCTGATGACACACAATTATATGTCTCAGCAAAACCAGATGAGAAAAACCAGTTTGCTAAAATCGAGCAGTGTGTGCAGGATATACGAGATTGGATGTTAATTAATTTTCTTCTGCTTAATCCTGATAAGACAGAAGTTCAGGTCATAGGACCACAAGTAGCTAGAAGTAAGCTTTCTGATCACACTGTAACTTTAGATGGCCTTTCTGTTCCATCAAGTGCAACAGTAAAAGACCTCGGTGTGATTATAGATTCCAGCCTTTCGTTTGAAGCTCATGTAGATAATATCACCAGGATAGCTTTCTTTCACCTTAGAAATATTGCCAAGATAAGAAACATATTGTCACTAAATGATGCAGAAAAACTAGTTCATGCTTTTATCACCTCTAGGTTGGACTATTGTAACGCCTTACTGTCTGGTTGTTCAATTAGGTGTATAAACAAGCTTCAGTTAGTACAGAATGCAGCAGCGAGAGTCCTCACTAAAACCAGAAAATACGAGCACATCACCCCTATCTTATCTACACTGCATTGGCTCCCTGTGAAATTTCGCATCGATTTTAAGATACTACTTTTGACATTTAAAGCACTAAATGGTCTCGCGCCACAGTATTTGAGTGAACTGTTAGTGTCTTACGATCCGCCACGCCTACTTCGATCAAAGAATGCAGGCTGCCTGTCAGTACCACGTATTATTAAAACTACAGCAGGGGGCAGAGCTTTTTCTTACAAAGCCCCGAAGTTATGGAATAGTCTTCCTAGTAATGTTCGGGACTCAGACACAGTCTCAGTGTTTAAGTCTAGGCTAAAAACCAATTTATTTAGCCAAGCATTTTTGTAAACAGATTAACCTTAGGCAAAGGAGCAGATCTGGGGGACTCATAGACGTAGAGTATTCTGGTGAACTGGTATGTTTAGATGCTGTCCTCCCCACTCTCATTGTTCACTCAGGTTTGTTGACGGTGAGGTGATTGGTTGCTTTACATCTCAGGGAGCCCTCATGTTTGTGTTTCCTTCTGGCTCTCCCTTTTAGTTATGCTGTTATAGTTAGTCCTGCCGGAGTCTCTGCTTGCACTTTGCACTAAATATACATTCACCTATACATGTTGACTGTGACCATACCTAACTGCCATCTCTCCTTATTTTCTGTTCTCTCCTTTTCTGCTCTCTCCTCTCTCTCTCTCCCCCTCTTCTTTCCCTCTCTCTGTCTCTCTGTCGAGCTATACATGTTTCGCTCCTGAGTTGCCAGTGATCCAGACCCCTCTGCCCTCTGGAGCCGTCTAACCCATCCTGGAGTCCTGCTTCTGGTTGGAGATCTCGTCGCATGGATGCCCCGTGTGGTCTGCCTGGATTCGTGTGGTGGCTGGGGATGGTTTCCATGAAGACTGTCCTGTCATCGAGTGATGCTCTGGGGACCTGTGACTTCAGTTGTTCGATAACTCAGGACCGGAATCCCCTACAGTCTACCTGAGCCTCCAGGAACAAACTGGACTCATTTTAATTTTAAAACATCTCCTGTTATACTGAACTTCCAGTCTTACACATTATTATGCTGAGCAATTCCTGCTATCCGTTATCACCCAGATGAGGATGGGTTCCCTGTTGAGTCTGGTTCCTCTCAAGGTTTCTTCCTATTACCATCTCAGGGAGTTTTTCCTTGCCACCGTCGCCCTCTGCTTGCTCATCGGGGACAATCTTGTCATTTTGATTCATATACATTGCATAAAAACTTACTTCTTTTTATTGTGTAAAGCTGCTTTGCGACAATGTCAATTGTTAAAAGCGCTATATAAATAAAATTGACTTGACTTGACTTGTTTTCTCCTCTGTATGTCAGCACCAGCCTGTGTTCATGTGACAAAAACATGGCAAACTTACGGCTCAGCATATATCATGTCATGGGATAAAGGTGTGTGTGTGTGTGTGTGTGTTTCGTTGTCCAAATCGTGTAAATTCCTACAGTATTGACAGTATTAGTAAGTTACTAATGTGCCCTTACTATGCATTCTTTATATGCATTCTTCAATATTACAACTTTTAGCTCCGCCCCATCTGAGAAAAAAAGATTTTCAACACGTTTTATTCATAATTTCTTTTGGACAGTTTAAGGCTCCTCAGCATCCCAATGTAAATGTCCTTGGAACCCAAGTCTATTAAGGGAAGTGCTATTGATTTCACTGTAAAGACTAAATACCGAATCTTTCTGAATGATGAATGTGAACACAGATGAATAAATATAAAGCGAGCACAGACAAAGACACACACACCTTCCTCATTCTTCAAGCAGTAGCGGGAAAAAAAAACTCAGATGTTGACTCAGATGTGAAAAGACACATTGGCTCGGCAGAAAAAGTGTATATGGACTGCTCAGAGTGGAAAAAACGGTCTTTAAACATTTTATACATTCACGTACACACTGAAAATATTGGTATCTTGCGCACTGCAGTGTCTATTTTTGTATAATACACATGAGCTACTTCCGTGATTTGTTTGCATCTATGAACGTTCGTAGAACCGCGGCCCATTCATATGTGTGGACATCCGTAACTCGAATGTTTATAAGTCGGGGACTACCTGTAATCTGTAATAAATAAATAAATAAATCTCTGTACTATACATTATTGCAGTGGTTCTCAAACGTTCAAGCCAGAGACCCCTAATTGAAGATCTACAAGATCTCGCGACGCCCACTATCAAAAACAAGAAATAAACATAACAAGCTGTTCACAGTATTTTGACTACATTTACTAAACATCAAAATAAGTTTGGCTCACCTTTCAATGGGAAGGGTGTACTTGTTTTTGTCAGCACAAAAGCTTCGACAGTCGACAGTAGAGCAAGTGAATCTATACTTTATGAATTCCTCCTGATATTTCCGACGTTTCCTACTTTGGTCTGACGGGGTCTTGGTTCTTATGCTCAGTCGATGTACATGGTTCCGATGACTCCGGCAAACTGTCCACAATTTCCTCAACATTTTGCGAATAGGGCTGTAGCTATCGAATATTTTAGTAATCGAGTATTCTACCAAAAATGTCATCAATTAATCGATTAATCGGATAAAATGTACTTTGGCTTAATCAAACAGCAATGTAAAATATATAAGAGAAACAAAGATTACTTGGTTTTCTTCTTAGAAATATCTACTTTTATTTTTTAAATGCATACAGTATTTGATAAAAAATAAACATTGTCATTATTCACAATACAAGGAAGTTGCGTGAGATGAATTAAGTGAATTACAGTGACATAAATTCTTATTTTAAAGCCTTTTCTCAGATGCAAAAACTAAAAAAAGGTATTTCAATGACTTTAAGTATAAAAAAAAATAGGCCACACTATAAAATACATTTTTATATATTTCTATCGTTCCCTTCCATTTTGCAGGCCGCAACAGAACGCTCCCTCAGACGAACCACTGCATTATTGTATAATAATAATAATAATAATAATAATAATTTATCAATTTATTTACAAGTTATTCATATATAATATTTCAATAGCATATGTTTTATAATGGTATCAGGTTTTGTTTCCACAGCAGCAGCCACAGATATCCAAGGTGCTTATGTTACCATGGTAACGCATAGAGGAAGTGACGTCTGCGCTGGCGACTTCTCGGGGTGTTCATAAACGTAGAGTTTGTCAAGGGACGTTTCCTTCACCGCAAACTGCAAATGGAGCAGGGAGTAGGGAGCACCCTGTGAAGTACACTGCAGTATGGAACGCAGCTCAACAAATCCGGGTGCAAGACCTTCTGATAATAGCGATTCTGCTCTTTCGGTTCCTAGTGAACTAATTTTATTGAATTTATCGCTCATTTTCTTTCCCGGAAATAAGTATAAAAATTGCTTATGAGCTTTAAACCCTTTTCTCATCTTTTTTGGGTACCTTACATTTACTTTGAAGATAGCAAAAAAAAAACCTTCAAATCCTTAGGCCATTTACTAGAAATACAGCACAAATGTGCATCACATGCTCCCAGACAAACAAAAGTGGCTCCTGACACATGACCAAAAATTTTACTTAAACCATGTTTTCTCATAACCCATATTACTACATTGTAATCCATTGGGTGATGGATGGGGTTTGAAAAGTACTTATGCAAGAATACGGACAGTATGGGTACAAACATTGAGTTGGCTGGATTGCAACTGTATTCACTACTATTTGGTAACATCCTCCTGTCTTTGTTGAGGAACAACTTGAACTTCCAATGACAATGTGTTCTATGAGGCTTTCTGAAACACTCAGGCTTCCTGGATTACAATTATTGCAATGATGTAACTATTTTAGACAGTTTATATACAGTACATACATTAAAAGTTCTTTTTTTCCAGGCTTTCACCTATTGTCATTCCATACTCTAGCAGACAAGTAGTGCATCAAGTAATTACAACACATAACTCGCTTATTTTAAATGCCTCTTAAAATTACCAACAAATTTGAATGCAGTGATTAAAGCAGTCAATGATGACACACAGCTGGAACCCTGTTACTGTCTAATTGAGTAGGCGGAGACTCCAGATCCAATTAAGGACGAAAGACACAATAAAAGGCCACTGTTGCTAGCTGTTTGAATGTGGGTGTGTGAACTTTGGGAATCATGGCATTCTCAGGAGTAAGGTTGGTCCTTGTGGGAGTTTTTCTTGCTTTAAACTATGTGTGCAGTGTACCTACTTCTGTACAAGATGTAAAAATGGCATTTCAAGATTCTCAGTTTCCAGTGAAGGTCAATGTACAGCCATCTGCCCAGTTTAATGTGTGCCAAGTACAGGGTTTTGAAAGGGTTCCTTGTGGACTACCTGGCATTCAGGCTGCTCAGTGTACTGCCATTAACTGCTGTTTTGATGGCATGCAGTGCTATTATGGGAGAAGAGGTAGGTTTTGAATCGTCCCTAACTTGGCTTTAGTTAAAAATGCCAAACTGACTCCTGTTTCTTCCTTGGTGTTGCCAGTGACTGTCCAGTGTACCCTTGATGGCCAGTTTATCTTGGTGGTGGCAAGAGATACAACCCTTCCCAGGATTAGCCTGAATTCCATCAACTTGTTGGGAGGAAATGCTGCACCCTGTGGTCCTGTTGACTCAAATGCAGCCTTTGCTATATACCAGTTTCCTGTAACAGCTTGTGGAACAACAATGAGGGTTTGTTTAAAAAAAAATATATAAATAACCCTCCTCCTCCAAATACATGGTGTTGGTCTTGATGTTAACTGTCCATCCTACTCTGTCCAGGTCCACGGTGGTTATGTGGTCTATGAAAACAAGATGATCTCTGGCTACGAAGTTGACGTTGGACCCCGAGGAGCAATCACAAGGGACACTCACTTTGAGTAGGTTAACTAAAACTCATGGTAGGGGATGGGGTTTTTGGCCTTTTACTGATCTCTGGCTTCCTTTGCAGGCTTTACGTCCAGTGTAGATATGCTGGTGTTAACTTTGCAGCTGTGTCGTTTGAGCCTTCTGCTGCTGCCAATCCTATGCCCCTTGTTGCTTCTGGACCACTCCAAGTAGCAATAAGGCTAGGAAATGGCCGATGTGCTGTAAAGGGATGCAATGAAGGTAAGCAGCTTCCGTCTGGATCTTAATGTGCAATCTGAACTGTCAACAGGAATTGACCCTCCACCTCCCAACAGAAAAGGTGGCCTACAACTCGTACTACATGGCTACTGACTACCCTGTGACTAAGATACTGCGGGAACCAGTGTTCGTTGAGGTTTATATCGTGGGAAGAAATGATCCGAACATTGTGCTGGTTTTGGGAGACTGCTGGGCGACTCCTTCCCCTAACCCCTACAGTGGACCACAGTGGGACCTTCTTTTGAATGGGTAAGTTCTTCACATACCCTTTCTTGGTGTAGGCCAGTGACTGACCAAGAATTGATGACCTGTTTGTGTATTTCAAAGGTGTCCATATACAGATGACCACTACTTGACCAAGGTGATCCCAGTTAATGGAACGTCTGGACTTGCCTACCCTACCCATTACAGACGCTTTGTCCTGAAGATGTTTGCCTTTGTGAATACTGATATGACTCCAGTGCAAGAGACAGTAAGGGCTTGCTTTCTCTTTATGCTGTTGCACATGAAGCGAGTTCTATGGCTAAGGTTTGTTTCCTTCTCAGGTCTTCATCCACTGCAGTACATCTGTATGTCTTCCATCTGCACAAGACTCCTGTGAACCTGTGTGTGCCAGAAGAAGTAGGTAGACTTCTGTAAAACTTTCTGCTGTGTTCCTTGACTGGCTTACTGACTTTGTTCATCTTCCTCTTTAGGAAGAGATGTTTCTGCAGAAGGGCGCTCGAACAAATCGGCAGTAGTGTCTAGTGGAGAAGTCATCTTTACCCACAGTTTCACACCTAGTTCTGATTAAAACTGTGCCAAATAAAAGGTTTTTGCTTTGAAACTAGTTTGCTGCTGCTTCAGTTGTATTGTACACATCTGGGAGGGCTCTCCTGAGTGACATTTTTGTTTATGATTGTGGGACTGTCTTTCAGTAAACTGCTTTTCTATGTATAAACATGGTATTGACTTTCTATTATCTGATGGGACCAAGATTTGGTGGTTGGGTATTTGGACTGACTTGATAGCTAACATTTTGCTAGTTAGTGGTACCATCTGCTTGAGATGAGGTGAAATGGGAAACATTTAGGTTTTGGAGATTACATTTGAGAAGGCCCAAACTGTGTGTGGATTAAGCTTTAGACTAGCATCTCAAATTTTCTATGAGGGGGGGGGGGGGGGTTGGTATGCAATTGTAAATTCAGGTAACCAAGACCACTCATACAGTTCTGAAATGGTAGAGGAACTCACCTGTGGTTGACTTGTATTGTGGAAACCTGACTAGTGCATTTATATGCAGTAACTTGGGTAGATGCAGAAAGTGACACACAGGTGCTGTGTACCGTTAGCATCATAGTGGCTATCTCAGTCTGTTAGAACTGACTAATGCACCAATGAGGCTGTGAAGCTTACTTGATGTCCTACTACCCATACTTGTTGTTTTGGTCTTATTCTGAATTAAATTTGCTGGAGAGGGGTCAATCTAGCAACAGCTTTTGTTTCTAAAATAGTTTAGGATGCTCTCCTGTTATTGGGAATATTAATTTAGTTTGACAAACGTACTAACTTTCAAGTGATCTTTTTAGTGTGAAGTCATTATACCAGGGAGCACGTTTCTTTTAACTGTAGCGATATTATGTAGGGTATAACGATGCCTCTATTCATTTGTCTGATCAAGTGCTGTGGGGTCAAATGTGATCCGTAGTTGATGACTTGTGCAGAGTGTTGGTAATCTCCCAGGGAGTTGATGTGAATGCCCCATTAAACAGTGCTGTGTGTACATTGTTTTAATTGAGAGGATTGTGATTATGCTTAATCCGAAGGATGATGAATCTAAAGTGTGACCTGCTTTATGAGTGGGTCCTACTACACACTGATTTACTCCTGAGTCCAGTATGGACATATGAATGCTCTTCTCAGAGGGTCTTGTGGATTCTCAAAATTAATATTAAAATTTCCAGCAATTAACGCTTTGTCTACAGAAACAACCAGGTTTGAGAGGAAATCTGCAAATTCACAAATTCAGAGTAGGGCCCTGGGGGTCTGTAAATGATAATTAGTGGGATTGACTGATCTGACTTCATATTTGTAGCTACACTTGTTACTATAGAGAACTTCAAAAGCATTAGTCAGTTTTTCATTGTAAATAACTGCGACGCCTCCTCCTCTACCAGTTAGCCGAGGCTGGTGTATGTAGCTGTATCCAGGAGGATGAGCTTTATTTAAAACTGCATACTTGTTCTGTTTAATCCAGGTTTCTGTTAAACATAATATATTAAACCTCTGATCAGTGATACTTTCATTAACAGCATGGAATTTAGATGTAAGAGATCTAATATTTAACAGTCCTAGCATCAGGTCCAAGGTGCTGGCTGAGCATTGAGTGTGCTCTGAATTTGTGGTCTCTATATTAATAAAATTACTAAAACAATAGACTTTCTTGGGTGTTTGTAATTTTTTTGCTTAGAACTTCTAGCCAAGCTCTCGGCTTTACATTCAACACAAAATAAGAAATATCAAAAGCCAAGCTCGCACAAAGCTCAAAATTTCTCAGGTGAACTTCCGGCCCTCAGATACATACAGTATACAAATCAGATCAAAAGCCACGCCCCCATAATTTGCAGGATAAAGATGTCCACTCTGTTACTACTGTAAATATATGAGAGAAACAAAAATCATAATTAATATCCAAGATTTAGATAAGAATTAGGGTAATTGTGGAGATGAAGGGATACACATGGTCAGCAACAATACTCCAGTCATCTGTGGTCATGATTTACAGTAAGCCATGATGGACTGGAATTAACAGGCCAGAATAAAATCCCAATAAAATTCATTTGTTTGTGGTTGTAGTGTGATAAAATGTGGAAAGGTTTAAGGGGTATGAATACTTTTGCGAGGCATTGTATATATATTTTTAGAGCAGAATTCTGTCAACTTTATAGACTGTGTGTAAAAATCCCAGCAGGTCCTGAAGTACTCACACCATCCCGCGATAAAACCACAGAGATCAGACTTTATCCTTATTCTGATGATTGATGTGAACATTAATTGAAGTGTTTAAGTTCTTTGTGCAGATTAGATAACAGCATGAATCTGCTGGTGTTCCTAATAAAGTGCACAAAGTGGAGTTTCAGAATTTTTTTTTGTGTTGCAGTGTATAGATGCTGCTTGTTCTCAGTGTCCTGCTAAGTTTCATTTCTGAGTTTATTATAGTTTTAAATTGAAATCTGTTTTTTTTTTATGTGAGACTTGCATGCAAAACTGCTAGAACATCCATGTCCACCTTTACAGGTTCTATGTGGTATCGTCGACTGTAATCTCACCATGATCTTTATGTTCATTTCTGCTCGTGAGACATTACAGAGAGAGAGAGACAGAGACAGATGGAAAACCCCATGCAACCATGTTTTTCAGGCTCTAGGTCCGTCCATTGTTCTTCTACTTGTAGTACTTTTCCTACTACTTCCTCTTTCTCCCCCAAACCTTGTTTTCTCCTCTGTATGTCAGCACCAGCTTGTGTTCATGTGACAAAAACATGGCAAACTTACGGCTCAGCATATAATATGTCATGGGATAAAGGTGTGTGTGTGTGTGTGTGTGTGTGTGTGTGTGTGTGTGTGTGTCGTTGTCCAAATCGTGTAAATTCCTACAGTATTGACATTCATATTCAAGTTACTAATTGGTATCTTGCGCACTGCAGTGTCTATTTTTGTATAATACACATGAGCTACTTCCGTGATTTGTTTGCATCTATGAACGTTCGTAGAACCGCGGCCCATTCATATGTGTGGACATCCGCAACTCGAATGTTTATAAGTCGGGGACTACCTGTAATCTGTAAAAAATAAATAAATAAATCTCTGTATTATACATTATTGCAGTGGTTCTCAAACTTTCAAGCCAGAGACCCCTAATTGAAGATCTACAAGATCTCGCGACGCCCACTATCAAAAACAAGAAATAAACATAACAAGCTGTTCACAGTATTTTGACTACATTTACTAAACATCAAAATAAGTTTGGCTCACCTTTCAATGGGAAGGGTGTACTTGTAGCTTCCTGTTTTTCGTATTGTTCCCGCGAAAGTTCCTCGTCTGTTTGTAACAGCGTTTTAGATTATATTTTGTTTAGTTTTTTATAATTATATATTTTTCCCGTTTTTACGCTTTAATACTACTGGACTTTATCAGATTTTTGCGCTTTTTGGGAGAACGCGCGTATCATCTGACCAACAACAAGCGAATCCATCACCAAATAATCACAACTCCGGCACAAAGGTACGTTATCATGTCTACCATTCAGCTCGCTCAGTGTGTGGAGTGCAGGATGTTTAGACATTCTTCCTCCGTCATTAGTGATAATTTTATTTGTGATAGGTGTGTGTTAGTGAGCACCCTGACGGAGAAGATAGTAGCATTAGAGGAGCGCATCCAGACTTTAGAGAGGGTTAGAGATCTCGAGAGCAGCGTTAATCCTGTAGCGGAAAGTCTGGGTGCCACAGGTGGAGATAATCATCCCCCGACTCCGGCAGTAGAGCCCTCACAGCGGGGCGAGTGGGTGACGACTCGGCGGCATACTCGCTCAGCCAAAGCTAACGCTAAGGCTAGCCCACCGGAGCACACCTCTTCTGCGCTTCACGTGTCCAACAGGTTCGCTCTCCTCAGTGATGCACCCGCTGAGAAACCTGAAAGAGCTCTGGTTATAGGAGACTCGATACTGAGACATGTGAAATTAGCTAGACCTTTAGGGGCGCCAGCGGCAGTGGTCAGGTGTATCCCGGGAGCCAGAGCACCGGACATAGCAGGTAATCTTAGGGCTCTAGGTCAGCATAGGTTCTCTAAGATAGTGGTACATGCTGGAGCTAACGATATACGACTTCGTCAGTCAGAGGTTAGTAAGAGTAACTTTACAGAGGTGTTTAAAATAGCGAAGGCGATGTCCGAAGAAGTAGTTTGCTCTGGTCCCATCCCAATGAGACGTGGCGACATAGCTTACAGAAGGTTATGGTCGCTGAACCGCTGGATGTCCAGGTGGTGCTCCGAAAACAACGTGGGCTACATAGACAACTGGAAGACCTTTGAGGGCAAAACTGGCCTGTTAGGGCGGGACGGTGTCCATCCCACTCGGGAAGGTGCTGCTCTCATTTCTTGCAGTATAGCACATAGTCTCAGAAGAGGCCTAGTTAATCGGTGACAATCCAGAGCCCAGGCCAGGGAGCAGACAGACAGGCTAAACCAACCGTCTGCTAGCTGCAGAGAGTCGTCACTCAGGGTCCATCCTATTGAGACTGTATCTGTTCCCCGAGCTAAACATAAATTTAGAAAGACTCAGAAAGTCTGTTTTAGTAATTTAATTAACATAGATGCCACAAACTCAGATCACACTGAATGCGCAGCCGGCACCTCCGATCTGAAGCTAGGACTGTTAAATATTAGATCTCTTGCATCTAAAGCAGTTATTGTTAATGAAATTATCACAGATCAGGAGTTTGATATATTATGTTTAACAGTAACCTGGATTAAACAGGACGAGTATGTAGCTCTAAATGCAGCTAGTCCTCCTGGATACAGCTACATACACCAGCCTCGGCTAACTGGTAGAGGAGGAGGAGTCGCAGTTATTTATAACGATAATCTGTCTCTCGTACAAAAACACAGTTTTAAATCTAATGCATTTGAAGTTCTCTATAGTAACATAAAGTCAGCTCAGTCGATCCCGCTAATCATCATTTACAGACCCCCAGGGCCGTACTCGGAGTTTCTCTGCGAATTTGCAGATTTCCTCTCAAACCTTGTTGTTTCTGTAGACAAAGCGTTAATTGCTGGAGACTTTAATATTCATTTTGAGAATCCAGAAGACCCTCTGAGAACAGCATTCTTGTCCATACTGGACTCAGTAGGAGTAAATCAGTGTGTAGTAGGACCCACTCATAAAGCAGGTCACACTTTAGATTTAATATTATCCTTCGGATTAAGTATAGGAAATATAACCACAATTCCACAGTCTGAAGTTATCTCAGATCACTACCTTGTCTCGATTAAAGCGTGTTATAGTAATAATGTATGCACAGCACCGCGCTTCCACCTTAAACGTACATTTACATCAAATACCGCACAGAGCTTTATCAATAATCTTCCAGAATTATCAACTTTGATTGGATCGCCATCTGACTTCACAGAACTCGAACAGGCGAATGAATATCTAGAGTCAGCACTTCGTTATAGCTTAGATAATGTAGCTCCAGTTAAAAGGAAAATGATTAGAGATAAGAAACTCGCTCCTTGGTATAATGACCAAACACGTGCTTTAAAACAAACCGCTCAAAAATTCGAACGTAAATGGCGCCAAACTAAATTGTTAGTATTCAAAATAGCTTGGAAGGAGAGCATCCTGAACTATAAAAAAGCTCTCAGTGATGCTAGATCAACGTATCTCTCCACTCTTATAGAAAATAACAAAAACAACCCGAGATTTTTATTTAATACCGTAGCTAACTTAACTAAAAACAAGACCACTGCAGAAATCTCCACAACAACATCATGCAGTAGTGAGGATTTCATGAACTTTTTCAATAATAAAATCATAAATATTAGGCAAAAAATTCAGGCTTTGAAAACAGACAATTTAAATAATTCAGATGATCTAACCACATCACATCAGAACTTAGAACACTTTACTCCCCTTGAAGCGAGGGAACTAATTTCACTCATCTCTTCTTCAAAATCGTCAACCTGTATATTAGATCCTATACCGACATATTTTCTCAAACAGATAGTACCAGCAATAATAGAACCCCTGTTGAAAGTAATTAACTGTTCACTCAGTAGTGGGTATGTCCCCAAATCCTTTAAATTAGCCGTTATTAAACCGCTAATCAAGAAACCTGACCTTGACCCCTGTCTGCTTTCTAATTACAGGCCGATATCAAACCTTCCCTTTATCTCCAAGATTTTGAAAAAGGTAGTATCACAGCAGCTATGTTCACATCTACACAGAAATAGCATAAATGAACTGTATCAGTCAGGATTTAGGCCTCATCACAGCACAGAGACAGCACTTGTTAAAGTAGTAAACGACCTCCTATGGGCCTCTGATCAGAGTTGCGTCACTATACTTGTGTTACTGGACCTCAGTGCAGCTTTTGACACCATTGATCATAGTATTCTCCTTCACAGATTAGAAAAAGTAGTAGGAATTAAGGGAACTGCCCTCTTGTGGCTCAGATCCTATTTGACTGATCGTTATCAGTTTGTAGATTTAGATGGTGACCATTCCTCATGTTCTCAAGTGGAGTTTGGTGTTCCACAGGGCTCAGTTTTAGGCCCACTGCTTTTTTCCCTTTACATGCTTCCTCTGGGCAACATAATTCGTAAACATGGTATTAGTTTTCATTGTTATGCTGATGACACACAATTATATGTCTCAGCAAAACCAGATGAGAAAAACCAGTTTGCTAAAATCGAGCAGTGTGTGCAGGACATACGAGATTGGATGTTAATTAATTTTCTTCTGCTTAATCCTGATAAGACAGAAGTTCTGGTCATAGGACCACAAGTAGCTAGAAGTAAGCTTTCTGATCACACTGTAACTTTAGATGGCCTTTCTGTTCCATCAAGTGCAACAGTAAAAGACCTCGGTGTGATTATAGATTCCAGCCTTTCGTTTGAAGCTCATGTAGATAATATCACCAGGATAGCTTTCTTTCACCTTAGAAATATTGCCAAGATAAGAAACATATTGTCACTAAATGATGCAGAAAAACTAGTTCATGCTTTTATCACCTCTAGGTTGGACTATTGTAACGCCTTACTGTCTGGTTGTTCAACTAGGTGTATAAACAAGCTTCAGTTAGTACAGAATGCAGCAGCGAGAGTCCTCACTAAAACCAGAAGATACGAGCACATCACCCCTATCTTATCTACACTGCATTGGCTCCCTGTGAAATTTCGCATCGATTTTAAGATACTACTTTTGACATTTAAAGCACTAAATGGTCTCGCGCCACAGTATTTGAGTGAACTGTTAGTGTCTTACGATCCGCCACGCCTACTTCGATCAAAGAATGCAGGCTGCCTGTCAGTACCACGTATTATTAAAACTACAGCAGGGGGCAGAGCTTTTTCTTACAAAGCCCCAAAGTTATGGAATAGTCTTCCTAGTAATGTTCGGGACTCAGACACAGTCTCAGTGTTTAAGTCTAGGCTAAAAACCTATTTATTTAGCCAAGCATTTTTGTAAATAGATTAACCTTAGGTAAAGGAGCAGATCTGGGGGACTCATGGACGTAGAGTATTCTGGTGAACTGGTATGTTTAGATGCTGTCCTCCCCACTCTCATTGTTCACTCAGGTTTGTTGACGGTGAGGTGATTGGTTGCTTTACATCTCAGGGAGCCCTCATGTTTGTGTTTCCTTCTGGCTCTCCCTTTTAGTTATGCTGTTATAGTTAGTCCTGCCGGAGTCTCTGCTTGCACTTTGCACTAAATATACATTCACCTTATACATGTTGACTGTGACCATACCTAACTGTCATCTCTCCTTATTTCCTGTTCTTTCCTTTTCTGCTCTCTCCTCTCTCTCTCTCCCTCTCTTCTTTTCCTCTCTCTGTCTCTCTGTCGAGCTATACATGTTTCGCTCCTGAGTTGCCAGTGATCCAGACCCCTCTGCCCTCTGGAGCCGTCTAACCCGTCCTGGAGTCCTGCTTCTGGTTGGAGATCTCGTCGCATGGATGCCCCGTGTGGTCTGCCTGGATTCGTGTGGACTGTCCCGTCATCGATTGATGCTCTGGGGACCTGTGACTTCAGTTGTTCGATAACTCAGGACCGGAATCCCCTACAGTCTACCTGAGCCTCCGGGAACAAACTGGACTCATTTTAATTTGAATTTTAACACATCTCCTGTTATACTGAACTTCCAGTACACATTATTATGCTGATCAATCCCTGCTATCCGTTATCACCCAGATGAGGATGGGTTCCCTGTTGAGTCTGGTTCCTCTCAAGGTTTCTTCCTATTACCATCTCAGGGAGTTTTTCCTTGCCACCGTCGCCCTCGGCTTGCTCATCAGGGACAATCTTATCATTTTGATTCATACACATTGCATACAAACTTACTTCTTTTTATTGTGTAAAGCTGCTTTGCGACAATGTCAATTGTTAAAAGCGCTATATAAATAAAATTGACTTGACTTGACTTGACTTGTTTTTGTCAGCACAAAAGCTTCGACAGTCGACAGTAGAGCAAGTGAATCTATACTTTATGAATTCCTCCTGATATTTCCGACGTTTCCTACTTTGGTCTGACGGGGTCTTGGTTCTTATGCTCAGTCGATGTACATGGTTCCGATGACTCCGGCAAACTGTCCACAATTTCCTCAACATTTTTAGATTTGCGAATAGGGCTGTAGCTATCGAATATTTTAGTAATCGAGTATTCTACCAAAAATGTAATCAATTAATCGATTAATCGGATAAAATGCACTTTGGCTTAATCAAACAGCAATGTAAAATATATAAGAGAAACAAAGATTACTTGGTTTTCTTCTTAGAAATATCTACTTTTATTTTTTAAATGCATATAGTATTTGATAAAAAATAAACATTGTCATTATTCACAATACAAGGAAGTTGCGTGAGATGAATTAAGTGCATTACAGTGACATAAATTCTTATTTTAAAGCCTTTTCTCAGATGCAAAAACTAAAAAAAAAGGTATTTCAATGACTTTAAGTATCAAGAAAAATAGGGCACACTTTAAAATACATTTTTATATATTTCTATCGTTCCCTTCCATTTTGCAGGCCGGAACAGAACGCTCCCTCACACGAACCACTGCATTATTGTATAATAATAATAATAATAATAATAATAATTTATCAATTTATTTACAAGTTATTCATATATAATTTTTCAATAGCATATGTTTTATAATGGTATCAGGTTTTGTTTCCACAGCAGCAGCCACAGATATCCAAGGTGCTTATGTTACCATGGTAACGCATAGAGGAAGTGACGTCTGCGCTGGCGACTTCTCGGGGTGTTCATAAAGGTAGAGTTTGTCAAGGGACGTTCCCTTCACCGCAAACTGCAAATGGAGCAGGGAGTAGGGAGCACCCTGTGAAGTACACTGCAGTATGGAACGCAGCTCAACAAATCCGGGTGCAAGACCTTCTGATAATAGCGGTTCTGCTCTTTCGGTTCCTAGTGAACTAATTTTATTGAATTTATCGCTCATTTTCTTTCCCGGAAATAAGTATAAAAATTGCTTATGAGCTTTAAACCCTTTTCTCATCTTTTTTGGGTACCTTACATTTACTTTGAAGATAGCAAAAAAAAACCTTCAAATCCTTAGGCCATTTACTAGAAATACAGCACAAATGTGATCACTCAATTCGTGTGCATCAAATGCTCCCAGACAAACAAAAGTGGCTCCTGACACATGACCAAAAATTTTACTTAAACCATGTTTTCTCATAACCCATATTACTACATTGTAATCCATTGGGTGATGGATGGGGTTTGAAAAGTACTTATGCAAGTACAAACATTGAGTTGGCTGGATTGCAACTGTATTCACTACTAATTGGTAACATCCTCCTGTCTTTGTTGAGGAACAACTTGAACTTCCAATGACAATGTGTTCTGTGAGGCTGTCTGAAACACTCAGGCTTCCTGGATTACAATTATTGCAATGATGTAACCATTTTAGACAGTTTATATACATAAATTAAAACTACTTTTTTCCCAGGCTTTCACCTACTGTCATTCCATACTCTAGCAGACAAGTAGTGCATCAAGTAATTACAACACATAACTCGCTTATTTTAAATGCCTCTTAAAATTACCAACAAATTTGAACGCAGTGATTAAAGCAGTCAATGATGACACACAGCTGGAACCCTGTTACTGACTAAATGAGTAGGCGGAGACTCCAGATCCAATTAAGGGCGAAAGACACAATAAAAGGCCACTGTTGCTAGCTGTTTGAATGTGGGTGTGTGAACTTTGGGAATCATGGCATTCTCAGGAGTAAGGTTGGTCCTTGTGGGAGTTTTTCTTGCTTTAAACTATGTGTGCAGTGTACCTGCTTCTGTACAAGATGTGAAAATGGCATTTCAAGATTCTCAGTTTCCAGTGAAGGTCAATGTACAGCCATCTGCCCAGTTTAATGTATGCCAAGTGCAGGGTTTCGAAAGGGTTCCTTGTGGACTACCTGGCATTCAGGCTGCTCAGTGTACTGCCATTAACTGCTGTTTTGATGGCATGCAGTGCTATTATGGGAGAAGAGGTAGGTTTTGAGTCTTCCCTAACTTGGCTTTAGTTAAAAATACCAAACTGACTCCTGTTTCTTCCTTGGTGTTGCCAGTGACTGTCCAGTGTACCCTTGATGGCCAGTTTATCTTGGTGGTGGCAAGAGATACAACCCTTCCCAGGATTAGCCTGAATTCCATCAACTTGTTGGGAGGAAATGCTGCACCCTGTGGTCCTGTTGACTCAAATGCAGCCTTTGCTATATACCAGTTTCCTGTAACAGCTTGTGGAACAACAATGAGGGTTTGTTTAAAAAAATATATAAATAACCCCCCTCCTCCAAATACATGGTCTTGGTCTTGATGTTAACTGTCCATCCTACTCTGTCCAGGTCCACGGTGGTTATGTGGTCTATGAAAACAAGATGATCTCTGGCTACGAAGTTGGCGTTGGACCCCGAGGAGCAATCACAAGGGACACTCACTTTGAGTAGGTTAACTAAAACTCATGGTAGGGGATGGTTTTGGGGGCTTTTACTGATCTGTGGTTTTCCTTTGCAGGCTCTACGTCCAGTGTAGATATGCTGGTGTTAACTTTGCAGCTGTGTCGTTTGAGCCTTCTGCTGCTGCCAATCCTATGCCCCTTGTTGCTTCTGGACCACTCCAAGTAGCAATAAGGCTAGGAAATGGCCGATGTGCTGTAAAGGGATGCAATGAAGGTGAGCAGCTTCCGTCTGGATCTTGATGTGCAATCTGAACTGTCAACAGGAATTGACCCTCCACCTCCCAACAGAAAAGGTGGCCTACAACTCGTACTACATGGCTACTGACTACCCTGTGACTAAGATTCTGCGGGAACCAGTGTTCGTTGAGGTTTATATCGTGGGAAGAAATGATCCGAACATTGTGCTGGTTTTGGGAGACTGCTGGGCGACTCCTTCCCCTAACCCCTACAGTGGACCCCAGTGGGACCTTCTTTTGAATGGGTAAGTTCTTCACATGCCCTTTCTTGGTGTAGGCCAGTGACTGACCAAGAATTGATGACCTGTTTGTGTATTTCAAAGGTGTCCATATACAGATGACCACTACTTGACCAAGGTGATCCCAGTTAATGGAACGTCTGGACTTGCCTACCCTACCCATTACAGACGCTTTGTCCTGAAGATGTTTGCCTTTGTGAATACTGATATGACTCCAGTGCAAGAGACAGTAAGGGCTTGCTTTCTCCTTATGGTCTTGTACATGAAGTGAGTTCTATTGCTAAGGTTTGTTTCCTTCTCAGGTCTTCATCCACTGCAGTACATCTGTATGTCTTCCATCTGCACAAGACTCCTGTGAACCTGTGTGTGCCAGAAGAAGTAGGTAGACTTCTGTAAAACTTTCTCCTGTGTTCCTTGACTGGCTTACTGACCTTGTTCATCTTCCTCTTTTTTAGGAAGAGATGTTTCTGCAGAAGAGCGCTCGAACAAATCGGCAGTAGTGTCTAGTGGAGAAGTCATCGTTACCCACAGTTCCACACCTAGCTCTGATTAAAATTGTGCCAAATAAAAGGTTTTTGCTTTCAAACTAGTTTGCTGCTTCAGTTGTCTTGTACACATGTCTGAGCTGGCTGCTGGGAGGGCTCTCCTGAGTATGACATTTTGGGTTATGATCACGGGACTGTCTTTCAGTAAACTGCTTTTCTATGTATAAACATGGTATTGACTTTCTATTATCTGATGGGACCAAGATTTGGTGGTTGGGTATTTGTACTTGGACTGACTTGCTAGCTAACATTTTTGCTAGTTAATGGTACCATCTGCTTGAGATGAGGTGAAATGGGAAACATTTAGGTTTTGGAGATTACATTTGAGAAGGCCCAAACTGTGTGTGGATTAAGCTTTAGACTAGCATCTCAAATTTTCTATGAGGGGGGGGTTGGTATGCAATTGTAAATTCAGGTAACCAAGACCACTCATACAGTTCTGAAATGGTAGAGGAACTCACCTGTGGTTGACTTGTATTGTGGAAACCTGACTAGTGCATTTATATGCAGTAACTTGGGTAGATGCAGAAAGTGACACACAGGTGCTGTGTACCGTTAGCATCATAGTGGCTATCTCAGTCTGTTAGAACTGACTAATGCACAAATGAGGCTGTGAAGCTTACTTGATGTCCTACTACCCATACTTTTTGTTTTGGTCTTATTCTGAATTAAATTTGCTGGAGAGAGGTCAATCTAGCAACAGCTTTTGTTTCTAAAATAGTTTAGGATGCTCTCCTGTTATTGGAAATATTAATTTAGTTTGACAAACGTACTAATTTTCAAGTGATCTTTTTAGTGTGAAGTCATTATACCAGGGAGCAAGTTTCTTTTAACTGCAGCTATATTCTCTAGGGTATAACGATGCCTCTATTCATTTGTCTGATTGTTACGAGCTATCGGAGGGTAAGCACAGAAGCCTTAGCAGTTAGCCCGTGTAGTGTGGATGGTAAACCCAAACGCGGAAGCAACGCGAGTAGGCAGGATAACGCAATTTATCTAAGAACTCTCTTACACAAAGAGCTAGGATCTACACAAATAAATCCGCGTTCTAGCAACACACACTCAATCAAAGAAGCAACCCAAATTGGTGAGTACTCACAGAATAGTCGGCGAAGCGTCAGACAAGGCATGGGCGAACTCACCGATTTGGGTTGCTTCTTTGATTGAGTGTGTTGCTAGAACGCGGATTTATTTATTATCCTAGCTTTTTGTCCTAGCAATCCTAGCAAACGGGGCAGTTCACCGGGCCCCCTCCACCTCTCGGTCACGACACCCAATAATTCCCGTCTCACGGTCCAAGTACACCTCTGGTTTGGCCACAAACGGGTCGGAAGTACTGCGTTCATCGATTCCGGTGCCGCAGGTAACTTTATTGACTCTTCGTTTGCCAAAGAACTGGGAGTGGAACTTGAGGCGTTATCCCAGCCCGTTCGTTCGTATCACATCTGTCGACAGTCAGCCCCTTTCCTCCAGCCCCATCACCACTCAGACTCAGCCGCTCACCCTTGTCATCGGCCAACATCACGAACGGATCCAGTTCCACCTCACCTCCATTTCATCGCCACCCATCATCCTCGGACACCCCTGGCTGCTCCAACATGACCCCCTCATCTCCTGGACGCAACACCGGATCCTGCAGTGGGGGCCTACTTGCACCGAACTCTGCCTGCGGGGCCCGGCTGGGACGTGTTCTAGGGAGTCCGAGGCACCCGATGTCGACACCAACGCCATCCCCGTCATCTACCGAGACCTGGCTGAAGTATTCTGCAAGAGACGAGCCACACACCTTCCTCCTCATCGCCCCTATGACCTGACAATCGAACTTCAGCCGGGCTCGGGCCCCCCCCGCGGCCATCTTTACTCCCTCTCCGCCGCTGAGACGCAGGCGATGGAGAGATATGTTTCTGACGCCCTTCGCCACGGCACCATCCGGCCCTCCTCCTCGCCTGCCGCCGCGGGGTTCTTCTTTGTGAAGAAGAAAGGGGGCGACTTGCGTCCCTGTGTCGATTATCGGGGGCTTAATAACATCACCATTAAGAACAGACACCCTTTGCCTCTTACCAACTCAGCCCTGGACGCCCTCTCTGGCACCACCATTTTCACAAAGTTGGACCTCCGGAGCGCCTACAACTTGGTGCGCATCAGAGAGGGCGATGAGTGGAAGACGGCTTTCCTCACCCCTACTGGACACTATAAGAGCTTGGTCATCCCATTCGGACTCTGCAATGCACCCGCAGCCTTCCAACAGTTCATCAATGATGTCCTTAGGGACATGCTAGGGCGGTGGGTGTTTGTTTACCTGGACGATATCCTTATTTATTCACACACCGCCGAGGAACACACCCAGCATGTCAGAGCGGTCCTTAAGAGATTACTCGCTCACCAACTGTACTGTAAGTTGGCAAAATGCGCCTTTCACGAGCGCTCCACCACGTTCCTGGGTTTTGTCATCTCGCCCCAGGGTGTGGCCATGGACCCGCAGAAACTGGAAGTTGTGCGTCATTGGCCCCTACCCAAGACCCTCAAGCAACTAAAGTCGCTTTATCCGGGACTACAGTACGGTTGCCGCCCCTTTAACCGCTCTGACTCGACCCTCTTCTCATCACTTCAGCCTCAACCCTGCCGCCATCACCGCCTTTCATGACCTATGCCACCGGTTCACCAACGCCCCAATTCTACTGCACCCAGACGCAAGTAAACCATTCGTTGTGGAGGTGGACGCTTCGGATCTGGGCGCCGGGGCTGTTCTCTCTCAATGAGGTCCAGACCAGAAGCTACATCCCTGTAGTTTCTTTTCCAAAAAATTTGACCCCACTCAGCAGCGATACGGGGTAGGGGACCGAGAGCTGCTGGCCATAAAGTGGGCTTTGGAGGAATGGCGACAGGGCGCCAGAGAGCCGTTCATCGTCTGGACCGACCATCAGAACCTGATCACCATCCGCAACTTAAAACAGCTCAACCCGAGACAGGCGCGGTGGGCACTATTTTTCGAACATTACAACTTCCACCTATCCTAGCGCCCGGGGTCCAAGAACACCAAAGCTGACGCCCTCTCCCGATAACACGAAGAGGATGTTCCCCGGGCGTACCCCGCGCCTGTCATCACACCCACCAAGATCATTGCACCACTTCACTGGGAACTGGAAACGAGGGTTCGCCGTGCACAGGCGATGGAGACCGCACCGGCAGGTGTGCCGCCTGGGCGACTCTACGTGCCGAACACCGTAAGGACCGAGGTGTTGCGATGGGGTCATTCCTCGCCATTATCCGGACACCCCGGCTCCAACCGCACCCTCCAATTCATCAGACGTGCCTTCTGGTGGCCATCTATGGCGAGTGACGTCAAGGAGTACGTCCAGGCGTGCCAAGTGTGTGCCAGGTCCAAGAATACCAACCAACCGACACCGGGGGAACTCCAACCACTCCCCGTTCCCCATCGGCCCTGGACGCACATTGCCGTCAACTTCATCACGGGCCTGCCGGCCTCCGAAGAGAAAAACACCATCTTAATCATCGTCGACCGGTTCTCCAAAGCCGTGGACCTGGTGGCCCTCACCGGACTCCCGTCAGCCAAAAAAACAGCAGAGCTGATTTTAGAACACGTAGTCCGACTGCATGGGTTCCCAAAAGACATCGTCTCGGACAGGGGGCCCCAGTTCACCGCCCGGTTCTGGAAGGCCTTCTGCCGTCTGATCAATTCCACCTGTAGTCTATCCTCTGATTATCATCCCCAGACTAATGGTCAGACGGAGCGGACCAACCAACAACTGGAGCGCTACCTGAGATGCTTTGTTGCCGATCGCCAGCGCTCCTGGGCCCGCTACCTCCTATGGGCTGAGTTATCTCACAATCTCCATGTCTCTTCAGCCACCAATCTCAGTCCATTTGAGGTATGCCACGGTTTCCGACCTTCGTTGTTCAATCATCAAGAACCGGAGGTTGAGGTTCCGTCAGCCCAACAGTTGGTTCGCCGGTGTCGACGGCTGTGGAACCAAGCAAACGTCGCCATCCAACAGGCCAACAACCGCTACGCCACTCAACATCGCCGTCGACACCCGCCGGGACGATTGTACAATGTAGGTGACAAAGTATGGCTTTCAACCAGAAACCTTCACCTTCACACGGAATCCAAAAAGCTATCACCCAGGTTCATCGGTCCATACCGCATCACCCTCCGTATCAATCCTGTCACCTACCAGCTCCAGCTGCCTGCGGCGCTCCGGATCCATCCGGTATTTCACACCTCCCAGCTCAAACCCTTCATCACTTGCCCACCCTGCTCCTCCTCCCCGTATCATTGAGGGTGGTCCCGCCTACACTGTTCGCCGAATCCTTGACTCACATCCTCGGGGCAGAGGGCTCTAGTACCTGGTCGATTGGGAAGGTTACGGTCCCGAGGAGCGATCTTGGATTCCGGCTCGGTTCGTCCTAGACCCCGAACTCATCCGGGACTACCGTCGTCGGGTATCCTCCACCCCAGGACCATCGAGAGTCGGTCCTGGACAGGGGGGTACTATCATGCACACTCGTAACACGACCGGCACTAGGACCTGGAAGTAATACGGTCGGGTTTCCAGGAAGCATAAAAGGAGACAAAATGGCGCTTCACATTGCTCAGTCATTGAGTTCGCCCATGCCTTGTCTGACGCTTCCTGGAAACCCGACCGTATTACTTCCAGGTCCTTCCTGGTATTATTTCCAAGTGCTGTGGGGTCAGATGTGATCCATAGTTGATAACTTGTGCAGAGTGTTGGTAATCTCTCAGGGAGTTGATGTGAATGCCACATTAAACAGTGCGGTGTGTACATTGTTTTAATTGAGAGGATTGTGATTATGCTTAATCCGAAGGATGATGAATCTAAAGTGTGACCTGCTTTATGAGTGGGTCCTACGACACACTGATTTACTCCTACTGAGTCCAGTATGGACATATGAATGCTCTTCTCAGAGGGTCTTCTGGATTCTCAAAATTAATATTAAAATCTCCAGCAATTAACGCTTTGTCTACAGAAACAACCAGGTTTGAGAGGAAATCTGCAAATTCACAAATTCAGAGTAGGGCCCTGGGGGTCTGTAAATGATAATTAGTGGGATTGACTGACCTGACTTCATATTTGTAGCTACACTTGTTACTATAGAGAACAAAAGCATTAGTCAGATTTTCATTGTAAATAACTGCGACGCCTCCTCCTCTACCAGTTAGCCGAGGCTGGTGTATGTAGCTGTATCCAGGAGGATGAGCTTTATTTAAAACTGCATACTTGTTCTGTTTAATCCAGGTTTTTGTTAAACATAATATATTAAACCTCTGATCAGTGATACTTTCATTAACAGTATGGAATTTAGATGTAAGAGATCTAATATTTAACAGTCCTACAATCAGGTCCGAGGTGCTGGCTGAGAATTGAGTGTGCTCTGAATTTGTGGTCTCTATATTAATTAAATTACTAAAACAATAGACTTTGTTGGGTCTTTATAATTTTTTGTTTAGAACTTCTAGCCAAGCTCTCGACTTCACATTCAACACAAAATAAGAAAAAAAGCCAAGCTCGCACAAAGCTCAAAATTTCTCAGTTGAACTTCCGGCCCTCAGATACATACAGTATACAAATCAGATCAAAAGCCACGCCCCCATCATTTGCAGGATAAATATGTCCACTCTGTTACTACTGTAAATATACGAGAGAAACAAAAATCATAATTAATATCCAAGATTTAGATAAGAATTAGGGTAATTGTGGAGATGAAGGGATACACATGGTCAGCAACAATACTCCAGTCATCTGTGGTCATGATTTACAGTAAGCCATGATGGACTGGAATTAACAGGCCAGAATAAAATCCCAATAAAATTCATTTGTTTGTGGTTGTAGTGTGATGAAATGTGGAAAGGTTTAAGGGGTATGAGTACTTTTGCGAGGCATTGTATATATTTTTTTAGAGCACCATTCTGTCAACTTTATAGACTGTGTGTAAAAATCCCAGCAGGTCCTGAAGTACTCACACCATCCCGCCATAAAACCACAGAGATCAGACTTTATCCTCATTCTGATGATTGATGTGAACATTAATTGAAGTGTTTAAGTTCTTTGTGCAGATTAGATAACAGCATGAATCTGCTGGTGTTCCTAATAAAGTGCACAAAGTGGAGTTTCAGGGTTTTTTTGTGTTGCAGTGTATAGATGCTGCTTGTTCTCAGTGTCCTGCTAAGTTTAATTTCTGAGTTTATTATAGTTTTAAATTGAAATCTGTTTTTTTTAAAGTGAGACTTGCATGCAAAACTGCTAGAACATCCATGTCCACCTTTACAGGTTCTATGTGGTATCGTCGACTGTAATCTCACCATGATCTTTATGTTCATTTCTGCTCGTGAGACATTACAGAGAGAGAGAGACAGAGACAGACGGAAAACCCCATGCAACCATGTTTTTCAGGCTCTAGGTCCGTCCATTGATCTTCTACTTGTAGTACTTTTCCTACTACTTCCTCTTTCTCCCCCAAAACTTTTTTTTTTTCCCGTTTTTACGCTTTAATACTACTGGACTTTATCCGATTTTTGCGCTTTTTGGGAGAACGTGCGTATCATCTGACCAACAACAAGCGAATCCATCACCAAATAATCACAACTCCGGCACAAAGGTACGTTATCATGTCTACCATTCAGCTCGCTCAGTGTGTGGAGTGCAGGATGTTTAGACATTCTTCCTCCATCATTAGTGATAATTTTATTTGTGATAGGTGTGTGTTAGTTAGCACCCTGACGGAGAAGATAGTAGCATTAGAGGAGCGCATCCAGACTTTAGAGAGGGTTAGAAAGCGCGAGAGCAGCGTTAATCTTGTAGCGGAAAGTCTGGGCGCAGACGGAGATAATCAGCCCCCGACTCCGGCAGTAGAGCCCTCACAGCGGGGCGAGTGGGTGACGACTCGGTGGCATACTCGTTCAGCCAAAGCTAACGCTAAGGCTAGCCCACCGGAGCACACCTCTTCTGCGCTTCACGTGTCCAACAGGTTCGCTCTCCTCAGTGATGCACCCGCTGAGAAACCTGAAAGAGCTCTGGTTATAGGAGACTCGATACTGAGACATGTGAAATTAGCTAGACCTTTAGGGGCGCCAGCGGCAGTGGTCAGGTGTATCCCGGGAGCCAGAGCACCGGACATAGCAGGTAATCTTAGGGTTCTAGGTCAGCATAGGTTCTCTAAGATAGTGGTACATGCTGGAGCTAACGATATACGACTTCGTCAGTCAGAGGTTAGTAAGAGTAACTTTACAGAGGTGTTTAAAATAGCGAAGGCGATGTCCGAAGAAGTAGTTTGCTCTGGTCCCATCCCAATGAGACGTGGCGACATAGCTTACAGCAGGTTATGGTCGCTGAACCGCTGGATGTCCAGGTGGTGCTCCGAAAACAACGTGGGCTTCATAGACAATTGGAAGACCTTTGAGGGCAAAACTGGCCTGTTAGGGCGGGACGGTGTCCATCCCACTCGGGAAGGTGCTGCTCTCATTTCTTGCAGTATAGCACATAGTCTCAGAAGAGGCCTAGTTAATCGGTGACAATCCAGAGCCCAGGCCAGGGAGCAGACAGACAGGCTAAACCAACCGTCTGCTAGCTGCAGAGAGTCGTCACTCAGGGTTCATCATATTGAGACTGTGTCTGTTCCCCGAGCTAAACATAAATTTAGAAAGACTCAGAAAGTCTGTTTTAGTAATTTAATTAACATAGATACCACAAACTCAGATCACACTGAATGCGCAGCCGGCAACTCTGATCTGAAGCCAGGACTGTTAAATATTAGATCTCTCGCATCTAAAGCAGTTATTGTTAATGAAATTATCACAGATCAGGAGTTTGATATCTTATGTTTAACAGAAACCTGGATTAAACAGGACGAGTATGTAGCTCTAAATGCAGCTAGCCCTCCTGGATACAGCTACATACACCAGCCTCGGCTGACTGGTAGAGGAGGAGGAGTCGCAGTTATTTATAACCATAATCTGTCTCTCGTACAAAAACACAGTTTTAAATCTAATGCATTTGAAGTTCTCTATAGTAACATAAAGTCAGCTCAGTCGATCCCGCTACTCATCATTTACAGACCCCCAGGGCCGTACTCGGAGTTTCTCTGCGAATTTGCAGATTTCCTCTCAAACCTTGTTGTTTCTATAGACAAAGCGTTAATTGCTAGAGACTTTAATATTCATTTTGAGAATCCAGAAGACCCTCTGAGAACAGCATTTATGTCCTTACTGGACTCAGTAGGAGTAAATCAGTGTGTAGTAGGACCCACTCATAAAGCAGGTCACACTTTAGATTTAATATTATCCTTCGGATTAATTATAGGAAATATAACCACAATTCCACAGTCTGAAGTTATCTCAGATCACTATCTTGTCTCGATTAAAGCGTGTTATAGTAATAATGTATGCAGCACAGCACCGCGCTTCCACATAAAACGTACATTTACATCAAATACCGCACAGAGCTTTATCAATAATCTTCCAGAATTATCAACTTTGATTGGATCGCCATCTGACTTCACAGAACTCGAACAGGCGAATGAATATCTAGAGTCAGCACTTCGTTATAGCTTAGATAATGTAGCTCCAGTTAAAAGGAAAATGATTAGAGATAAGAAACTCGCTCCTTGGTATAATGACCACACCCGTGCTTTAAAACAAACCGCTCGAAAATTCGAACGTAAATGGCGCCAAACTAAATTGATAGTATTCAAAATAGCTTGGAAGGAGAGCATCCTGAACTATAAAAAAGCTCTCAGTGATGCTAGATCAACGTATCTCTCCACTCTTATAGAAAATAACAAAAACAACCCGAGATTTTTATTTAATACCGTAGCTAACTTAACTAAAAACAAGACCACTGCAGAAATCTCCACAACAACATCATGCAGTAGTGAGGATTTCATTTTCAATAATAAAATCATAAATATTAGGCAAAAAATTCAGGCTTTGAAAACAGACAATTTAAATAATTCAGATGATCTAAACACATCACATCAGAACTTAGAACACTTTACTCCCCTTGAAGCGAGGGAACTAATTTCACTCATCTCTTCTTCAAAATCGTCAACCTGTATATTAGATCCTATACCGACACATTTTCTCAAACAGATAGTACCAGCAATAATAGAACCCCTGTTGAAAGTAATTAACTGTTCACTCAGTAGTGGGTATGTCCCCAAATCCTTTAAATTAGCCGTTATTAAACCGCTAATCAAGAAACCTGACCTTGACCCCTGTCTGCTTTCTAATACAGGCCGATATCAAACCTTCACTTTATCTCCAAGATTTTGGAAAAGGTAGTATCACAGCAGCTATGTTCACATCTACACAGAAATAGCATAAATGAACTGTATCAGTCAGGATTTAGGCCTCATCACAGCACAGAGACAGCACTTGTTAAAGTAGTAAACGACCTCCTATGGGCCTCTGATCAGGGTTGCGTCACTATACTTGTGTTACTGGACCTCAGTGCAGCTTTTGACACCATTGATCATAGTATTCTCCTTCACAGATTAGAAAAGGTAGTAGGAATTAAGGGAACTGCCCTCTTGTGGCTCAGATCCTATTTGACTGATCGTTATCAGTTTGTAGATTTAGATGGTGACCATTCCTCATGTTCTCAAGTGGAGTTTGGTGTTCCACAGGGCTCAGTTTTAGGCCCACTGCTTTTTTCCCTTTACATGCTTCCTCTGGGCAACATAATTCGTAAACATGGTATTAGTTTTCATTGTTATGCTGATGACACACAATTATATGTCTCAGCAAAACCAGATGAGAAAAACCAGTTTGCTAAAATCGAGCAGTGTGTGCAGGATATACGAGATTGGATGTTAATTAATTTTCTTCTGCTTAATCCTGATAAGACAGAAGTTCTGGTCATAGGACCACAAGTAGCTAGAAGTAAGCTTTCTGATCACACTGTAACTTTAGATGGCCTTTCTGTTCCATCAAGTGCAACAGTAAAAGACCTCGGTGTGATTATAGATTCCAGCCTTTCGTTTGAAGCTCATGTAGATAATATCACCAGGATAGCTTTCTTTCACCTTAGAAATATTGCCAAGATAAGAAACATATTGTCACTAAATGATGCAGAAAAACTAGTTCATGCTTTTATCACCTCTAGGTTGGACTATTGTAACGCCTTACTGTCTGGTTGTTCAATTAGGTGTATAAACAAGCTTCAGTTAGTACAGAATGCAGCAGCGAGAGTCCTCACTAAAACCAGAAAATACGAGCACATCACCCCTATCTTATCTACACTGCATTGGCTCCCTGTGAAATTTCGCATCGATTTTAAGATACTACTTTTGACATTTAAAGCACTAAATGGTCTCGCGCCACAGTATTTGAGTGAACTGTTAGTGTCTTACGATCCGCCACGCCTACTTCGATCAAAGAATGCAGGCTGCCTGTCAGTACCACGTATTATTAAAACTACAGCAGGGGGCAGAGCTTTTTCTTACAAAGCCCCGAAGTTATGGAATAGCCTTCCTATTAATGTTCGGGACTCAGACACAGTCTCAGTGTTTAAGTCTAGGCTAAAAACCTATTTATTTAGCCAAGCATTTTTGTAAATAGATTAACCTTAGGCAAAGGAGCAGATCTGGGGGACTCATAGACGTAGAGTATTCTGGTGAACTGGTATGTTTAGATGCTGTCCTCCCCACTCTCATTGTTCACTCAGGTTTGTTGACGGTGAGGTGATTGGTTGCTTTACATCTCAGTTCCCCCTCATGTTTGTGTTTCCTTCTGGCTCTCCCTTTTAGTTATGCTGTTATAGTTAGTCCTGCCGGAGTCTCTGCTTGCACTTTGCACTAAATATACATTCACCTTATACATGTTGACTGTGACCATACCTAACTGCCATCTCTCCTTATTTTCTGTTCTCTCCTTTTCTGCTCTCTCCTCTCTCTCTCTCCCCCTCTTCTTTCCCTCTCTCTGTCTCTCTGTCGAGCTATACATGTTTCGCTCCTGAGTTGCCAGTGATCCAGACCCCTCTGCCCTCTGGAGCCGTCTAACCCATCCTGGAGTCCTGCTTCTGGTTGGAGATCTCGTCGCATGGATGCCCCGTGTGGTCTGCCTGGATTCGTATGGTGGCTGGGGATGGTTTCCATGAAGACTGTCCTGTCATCGAGTGATGCTCTGGGGACCTGTGACTTCAGTTGTTCGATAACTCAGGACCGGAATCCCCTACAGTCTACCTGAGCCTCCAGGAACAAACTGGACTCATTTTAATTTTAAAACATCTCCTGTTATACTGAACTTCCAGTCTTACACATTATTATGCTGAGCAATTCCTGCTATCCGTTATCACCCAGATGATGATGGGTTCCCTGTTGAGTCTGGTTCCTCTCAAGGTTTCTTCCTATTACCATCTCAGGGAGTTTTTCCTTGCCACCGTCGCCCTCGGCTTGCTCATCGGGGACAATCTTGTCATTTTGATTCATATACATTGCATAAAAACTTACTTCTTTTTATTGTGTAAAGCTGCTTTGCGACAATGTCAATTGTTAAAAGCGCTATATAAATAAAATTGACTTGACTTGACTTGTTTTCTCCTCTGTATGTCAGCACCAGCCTGTGTTCATGTGACAAAAACATGGCAAACTTACGGCTCAGCATATATCATGTCATGGGATAAAGGTGTGTGTGTGTGTGTGTGTGTGTTTCGTTGTCCAAATCGTGTAAATTCCTACAGTATTGACAGTATTAGTAAGTTACTAATGTGCCCTTACTATGCATTCTTTATATGCATTCTTCAAAATTACAACTTTTAGCTCCGCCCCATCTGAGAAAAAAAGATTTTCAACACGTTTTATTCATAATTTCTTTTGGACAGTTTAAGGCTCCTCAGCATCCCAATGTAAATGTCCTTGGAACCCAAGTCTATTAAGGGAAGTGCTATTGATTTCACTGTAAAGACTAAATACCGAATCTTTCTGAATGATGAATGTGAACACAGATGAATAAATATAAAGCGAGCACAGACAAAGACACACACACCTTCCTCATTCTTCAAGCAGTAGCGGAAAAAAAAAACTCAGATGTTGACTCAGATCTGAAAAGACACATTGGCTCGGCAGAAAAAGTGTATATGGACTGCTCAGAGTGGAAAAAACGGTCTTTAAACATTTTATACATTCACGTACACACTGAAAATATTGGTATCTTGCGCACTGCAGTGTCTATTTTTGTATAATACACATGAGCTACTTCCGTGATTTGTTTGCATCTATGAACGTTCGTAGGACCGCGGGCCATTCATATGTGTGGACATCCGTAACTCGAATGTTTATAAGTCGGGGACTACCTGTAATCTGTAAAAAATAAATAAATAAATCTCTGTACTATACATTATTGCAGTGGTTCTCAAACTTTCAAGCCAGAGACCCCTAATTGAAGATCTACAAGATCTCGCGACGCCCACTATCAAAAACAAGAAATAAACATAACAAGCTGTTCACAGTATTTTAACTACATTTACTAAACATCAAAATAAGTTTGGCTCACCTTTCAATGGGAAGGGTGTACTTGTTTTTGTCAGCACAAAAGCTTCGACAGTCGACAGTAGAGCAAGTGAATCTATACTTTATGAATTCCTCCTGATATTTCCGACGTTTCCTACTTTGGTCTGACGGGGTCTTGGTTCTTATGCTCAGTCGATGTACATGGTTCCGATGACTCCGGCAAACTGTCCACAATTTCCTCAACATTTTGCGAATAGGGCTGTAGCTATCGAATATTTTAGTAATCGAATATTCTACCAAAAATGTCATCAATTAATCGATTAATCGGATAAAATGTACTTTGGCTTAATCAAACAGCAATGTAAAATATATAAGAGAAACAAAGATTACTTGGTTTTCTTCTTAGAAATATCTACTTTTATTTTTTAAATGCATACAGTATTTGATAAAAAATAAACATTGTCATTATTCACAATACAAGGAAGTTGCGTGAGATGAATTAAGTGCATTACAGTGACATAAATTCTTATTTTAAAGCCTTTTCTCAGATGCAAAAACTAAAAAAAGGTATTTCAATGACTTTAAGTATAAAAAAAAATAGGCCACACTTTAAAATACATTTTTATATATTTCTATCGTTCCCTTCCATTTTGCAGGCCGCAACAGAACGCTCCCTCAGACGAACCACTGCATTATTGTATAATAATAATAATAATAATAATAATAATAATTTATCAATTTATTTACAAGTTATTCATATATAATATTTCAATAGCATATGTTTTATAATGGTATCAGGTTTTGTTTCCACAGCAGCAGCCACAGATATCCAAGGTGCTTATGTTACCATGGTAACGCATAGAGGAAGTGACGTCTGCGCTGGCGACTTCTCGGGGTGTTCATAAACGTAGAGTTTGTCAAGGGACGTTCCCTTCACCGCAAACTGCAAATGGAGCAGGGAGTAGGGAGCACCCTGTGAAGTACACTGCAGTATGGAACACAGCTCAACAAATCCGGGTGCAAGACCTTCTGATAATAGCGATTCTGCTCTTTCGGTTCCTAGTGAACTAATTTTATTGAATTTATCGCTCATTTTCTTTCCCGGAAATAAGTATAAAAATTGCTTATGAGCTTTAAACCCTTTTCTCATCTTTTTTGGGTACCTTACATTTACTTTGAAGATAGCAAAAAAAAAAACCTTCAAATCCTTAGGCCATTTACTAGAAATACAGCACAAATGTGCATCACATGCTCCCAGACAAACAAAAGTGGCTCCTGACACATGACCAAAAATTTTACTTAAACCATGTTTTCTCATAACCCATATTACTACATTGTAATCCATTGGGTGATGGATGGGGTTTGAAAAGTACTTATGCAAGAATACGGACAGTATGGGTACAATCATTGAGTTGGCTGGATTGCAACTGTATTCACTACTATTTGGTAACATCCTCCTGTCTTTGTTGAGGAACAACTTGAACTTCCAATGACAATGTGTTCTATGAGGCTTTCTGAAACACTCAGGCTTCCTGGATTACAATTATTGCAATGATGTAACTATTTTAGACAGTTTATATACAGTACATACATTAAAAGTTCTTTTTTTCCAGGCTTTCACCTATTGTCATTCCATACTCTAGCAGACAAGTAGTGCATCAAGTAATTACAACACATAACTCGCTTATTTTAAATGCCTCTTAAAATTACCAACAAATTTGAATGCAGTGATTAAAGCAGTCAATGATGACACACAGCTGGAACCCTGTTACTGTCTAATTGAGTAGGCGGAGACTCCAGATCCAATTAAGGACGAAAGACACAATAAAAGGCCACTGTTGCTAGCTGTTTGAATGTGGGTGTGTGAACTTTGGGAATCATGGCACTCTCAGGAGTAAGGTTGGTCCTTGTGGGAGTTTTTCTTGCTTTAAACTATGTGTGCAGTGTACCTACTTCTGTACAAGATGTAAAAATGGCATTTCAAGATTCTCAGTTTCCAGTGAAGGTCAATGTACAGCCATCTGCCCAGTTTAATGTGTGCCAAGTACAGGGTTTTGAAAGGGTTCCTTGTGGACTACCTGGCATTCAGGCTGCTCAGTGTACTGCCATTAACTGCTGTTTTGATGGCATGCAGTGCTATTATGGGAGAAGAGGTAGGTTTTGAATCGTCCCTAACTTGGCTTTAGTTAAAAATGCCAAACTGACTCCTGTTTCTTCCTTGGTGTTGCCAGTGACTGTCCAGTGTACCCTTGATGGCCAGTTTATCTTGGTGGTGGCAAGAGATACAACCCTTCCCAGGATTAGCCTGAATTCCATCAACTTGTTGGGAGGAAATGCTGCACCCTGTGGTCCTGTTGACTCAAATGCAGCCTTTGCTATATACCAGTTTCCTGTAACAGCTTGTGGAACAACAATGAGGGTTTGTTTAAAAAATATATATATAAATAACCCTCCTCCTCCAAATACATGGTGTTGGTCTTGATGTTAACTGTCCATCCTACTCTGTCCAGGTCCACGGTGGTTATGTGGTCTATGAAAACAAGATGATCTCTGGCTACGAAGTTGGCGTTGGACCCCGAGGAGCAATCACAAGGGACACTCACTTTGAGTAGGTTAACTAAAACTCATGGTAGGGGATGGGGTTTTTGGCCTTTTACTGATCTCTGGCTTCCTTTGCAGGCTTTACATCCAGTGTAGATATGCTGGTGTTAACTTTGCAGCTGTGTCGTTTGAGCCTTCTGCTTCTGCCAATCCTATGCCCCTTGTTGCTTCTGGACCACTCCAAGTAGCAATAAGGCTAGGAAATGGCCGATGTGCTGTAAAGGGATGCAATGAAGGTAAGCAGCTTCCGTCTGGATCTTGATGTGCAATCTGAACTGTCAACAGGAATTGACCCTCCACCTCCCAACAGAAAAGGTGGCCTACAACTCGTACTACATGGCTACTGACTACCCTGTGACTAAGATTCTGCGGGAACCAGTGTTCGTTGAGGTTTATATCGTGGGAAGAAATGATCCTAACATTGTGCTGGTTTTGGGAGACTGCTGGGCAACTGCTTCCCCTAACCCCTACAGTGGACCACAGTGGGACCTTCTTTTGAATGGGTAAGTTCTTCACATACCCTTTCTTGGTGTAGGCCAGTGACTGACCAAGAATTGATGACCTGTTTGTGTTTTTCGAAGGTGTCCATATACAGATGACCACTACTTGACCAAGGTGATCCCAGTTAATGGAACGTCTGGACTTGCCTACCCTACCCATTACAGACGCTTTGTCCTGAAGATGTTTGCCTTTGTGAATACTGATATGACTCCAGTGCAAGAGACAGTAAGGGCTTGCTTTCTCCTTATGGTCTTGTACATGAAGCGAGTTCTATGGCTAAGGTTTGTTTCCTTTTCAGGTCTTCATCCACTGCAGTACATCTGTATGTCTTCCATCTGCACAAGACTCCTGTGAACCTGTGTGTGCCAGAAGAAGTAGGTAGACTTCTGTAAAAATTTCTGCTGTGTTCCTTGACTGGCTTACTGACTTTGTTCATCTTCCTCTTTAGGAAGAGATGTTTCTGCAGAAGGGTGCTCGAACAAATCGGCAGTAGTGTCTAGTGGAGAAGTCATCTTTACCCACAGTTTCACACCTAGTTCTGATTAAAACTGTGCCAAATAAAAGGTTTTTGCTTTGAAACTAGTTTGCTGCTGCTTCAGTTGTATTGTACACATCTGGGAGGGCTCTCCTGAGTGACATTTTTGTTTATGATTGTGGGACTGTCTTTCAGTAAACTGCTTTTCTATGTATAAACATGGTATTGACTTTCTATTATCTGATGGGACCAAGATTTGGTGGTTGGGTATTTGGACTGACTTGATAGCTAACATTTTGCTAGTTAGTGGTATGATCTGCTTGAGATGAGGTGAAATGGGCAACCCTTTAGTTTTTGGAGATTACATTTGAGAAGGCCCAAACTGTGTGTGGATTAAGCTTTAGACTAGCATCTCAAATTTTCTATGAGGGGGGGGGGGGGTTGGTATGCAATTGTAAATTCAGGTAACCAAGACCACTCATACAGTTCTGAAATGGTAGAGGAACTCACCTGTGGTTGACTTGTATTGTGGAAACCTGACTAGTGCATTTATATGCAGTAACTTGGGTAGATGCAGAAAGTGACACACAGGTGCTGTGTACCGTTAGCATCATAGTGGCTATTTCAGTCTGTTAGAACTGACTAATGCACCAATGAGGCTGTGAAGCTTACTTGATGTCCTACTACCCATACTTGTTGTTTTGGTCTTATTCTGAATTAAATTTGCTGGAGAGAGGTCAATCTAGCAACAGCTTTTGTTTCTAAAATAGTTTAGGATGCTCTCCTGTTATTGGGAATATTAATTTAGTTTGACAAACGTACTAATTTTCAAGTGATCTTTTTAGTGTGAAGTCATTATACCAGGGAGCAAGTTTCTTTTAACTGTAGCTATATTATGTAGGGTATAACGATGCCTCTATTCATTTGTCTGATCAAGTGCTGTGGGGTCAAATGTGATCCGTAGTTGATGACTTGTGCAGAGTGTTGGTAATCTCCCAGGGAGTTGATGTGAATGCCCCATTAAACAGTGCTGTGTGTACATTGTTTTAATTGAGAGGATTGTGATTATGCTTAATCCGAAGGATGATGAATCTAAAGTGTGACCTGCTTTATGAGTGGGTCCTACTACACACTGATTTACTCCTGAGTCCAGTATGGACATATGAATGCTCTTCTCAGAGGGTCTTGTGGATTCTCAAAATTAATATTAAAATCTCCAGCAATTAATGCTTTGTCTACAGAAACAACCAGGTTTGAGAGGAAATCTGCAAATTCACAAATTCAGAGTAGGGCCCTGGGGGTCTGTAAATGATAATTAGTGGGATTGACTGATCTGACTTCATATTTGTAGCTACACTTGTTACTATAGAGAACTTCAAAAGCATTAGTCAGTTTTTCATTGTAAATAACTGCGACGCCTCCTCCTCTACCAGTTAGCCGAGGCTGGTGTATGTAGCTGTATCCAGGAGGATGAGCTTTATTTAAAACTGCATACTTGTTCTGTTTAATCCAGGTTTCTGTTAAACATAATATATTAAACCTCTGATCAGTGATACTTTCATTAACAGCATGGAATTTAGATGTAAGAGATCTAATATTTAACAGTCCTAGCATCAGGTCCAAGGTGCTGGGTGAGTATTGAGTGTGCTCTGAATTTGTGGTCTCTATATTAATAAAATTACTAAAACAATAGACTTTCTTGGGTGTTTGTAATTTTTTGCTTAGAACTTCTAGCCAAGCTCTCGGCTTTACATTCAACACAAAATAAGAAATATCAAAAGCCAAGCTCGCACAAAGCTCAAAATTTCTCAGTTGAACTTCCGGCCCTCAGATACATACAGTATACAAATCAGATCAAAAGCCACGCCCCCATAATTTGCAGGATAAAGATGTCCACTCTGTTACTACTGTAAATATATGAGAGAAACAAATATCATAATTAATATCCAAGATTTACATAAGAATTAGGGTAATTGTGGAGATGAAGGGATACACATGGTCAGCAACAATACTCCAGTCATCTGTGGTCATGATTTACAGTAAGCCATGATGGACTGGAATTAACAGGCCAGAATAAAATCCCAATAAAATTCATTTGTTTGTGGTTGTAGTGTGATGAAATGTGGAAAGGTTTAAGGGGTATGAATACTTTTGCGAGGCATTGTATATATATTTTTAGAGCACCATTCTGTCAACTTTATAGACTGTGTGTAAAAATCCCAGCAGGTCCTGAAGTACTCACACCATCCCGCGATAAAACCACAGAGATCAGACTTTATCCTTATTCTGATGATTGATGTGAACATTAATTGAAGTGTTTAAGTTCTTTGTGCAGATTAGATAACAGCATGAATCTGCTGGTGTTCCTAATAAAGTGCACAAAGTGGAGTTTCAGGGTTTTTTTGTGTTGCAGTGTATAGATGCTGCTTGTTCTCAGTGTCCTGCTCTCTTTAGCACAGCGTCAGTGACGTCAAAGTTTCATTTCTGAGTTTATTATAGTTTTAAATTGAAATCTGTTTTTTTTTATGTGAGACTTGCATGCAAAACTGCTAGAACATCCATGTCCACCTTTACAGGTTCTATGTGGTACCGTCGACTGTAATCTCACCATGATCTTTATGTTCATTTCTGCTCGTGAGACATTACAGAGAGAGAGAGACAGAGACAGACGGAAAACCCCATGCAACCATGTTTTTCAGGCTCTAGGTCCGTCCATTGTTCTTCTACTACTTGTAGTACTTTTCCTACTACTTCCTCTTTCTCCCCCAAACCTTGTTTTCTCCTCTGTATGTCAGCACCAGCTTGTGTTCATGTGACAAAAACATGGCAAACTTACGGCTCAGCATATAATATGTCATGGGATAAAGGTGTGTGTGTGTGTGTGTGTGTGTGTGTGTGTGTGTCGTTGTCCAAATCGTGTAAATTCCTACAGTATTGACATTCATATTCAAGTTACTAATGTGCCCTTGCTATGTATTCTTTATATGCATTCTTCAATATTACAACTTTTAGCTCCGCCCCATCTGAGATGCAATATAAAAAAAAAAGATTTTCAACACGTTTTATTCATAATTTCTTTTGGACAGTTTAAAGCTCCTCAGCATCCCAATGTAAACGTCCTTGGAACCCAAGTCTATTAAGGGAAGTGCTATTGATTTCATTGTAAAGACTAAATACTGAATTTTTGTGAATGATGAATGTGACCACAGATGATTAAATATAAAGCGAGCACAGACAAAGACACACAGACCTTCCTCATTCTTCAAGCAGTAGCGGAAAAAACCCAACTCAGGTGTTGACTCAGATGTGAAAAGACACATTGGCTCGGCAGAAAAAGTGTATATGGACTGCTCAGAGTGGAAAAAACGGTCTTTAAACATTTTATACATTTTATACATTTTATACACGTACACACTGAAAATATTGGTATCTTGCGCACTGCAGTGTCTATTTTTGTATAATACACATGAGCTACTTCCGTGATTTGTTTGCATCTATGAATGTTCGTAGAACCGCGGCCCATTCATATGTGTGGACATCCGCAACTCGAATGTTTATAAGTCGGGGACTACCTGTAATCTGTAAAAAATAAATAAATAAATCTCTGTATTATACATTATTGCAGTGGTTCTCAAACTTTCAAGCCAGAGACCCCTAATTGAAGATCTACAAGATCTCGCGACGCCCACTATCAAAAACAAGAAATAAACATAACAAGCTGTTCACAGTATTTTGACTACATTTACTAAACATCAAAATAAGTTTGGCTCACCTTTCAATGGGAAGGGTGTACTTGTAGCTTCCTGTTTTTCGTATTGTTCCCGCGAAAGTTCCTCGTCTGTTTGTAACAGCGTTTTAGATTATATTTTGTTTAGTTTTTTATAATTATATATATTTCCCGTTTTTACGCTTTAATACTACTGGACTTTATCCGATTTTTGCGCTTTTTGGGAGAACGCGCGTATCATCTGACCAACAACAAGCGAATCCATCACCAAATAATCACAACTCCGGCACAAAGGTACGTTATCATGTCTACCATTCAGCTCGCTCAGTGTGTGGAGTGCAGGATGTTTAGACATTCTTCCTCCGTCATTAGTGATAATTTTATTTGTGATAGGTGTGTGTTAGTGAGCACCCTGACGGAGAAGATAGTAGCATTAGAGGAGCGCATCCAGACTTTAGAGAGGGTTAGAGAGCGCGAGAGCAGCGTTAATCCTGTAGCGGAAAGTCTGGGTGCCGCAGGCGGAGATAATCATCCCCCGACTCCGGCAGTAGAGCCCTCACAGCGGGGCGAGTGGGTGACGACTCGGCGGCATACTCGCTCAGCCAAAGCTAACGCTAAGGCTAGCCCACCGGAGCACACCTCTTCTGCGCTTCACGTGTCCAACAGGTTCGCTCTCCTCAGTGATGCACCCGCTGAGAAACCTGAAAGAGCTCTGGTTATAGGAGACTCGATACTGAGACATGTGAAATTAGCTAGACCTTTAGGGGCGCCAGCGGCAGTGGTCAGGTGTATCCCGGGAGCCAGAGCACCGGACATAGCAGGTAATCTTAGGGCTCTAGGTCAGCATAGGTTCTCTAAGATAGTGGTACATGCTGGAGCTAACGATATACGACTTCGTCAGTCAGAAGTTAGTAAGAGTAACTTTACAGAGGTGTTTAAAATAGCGAAGGCGATGTCCGAAGAAGTAGTTTGCTCTGGTCCCATCCCAATGAGACGTGGCGACATAGCTTACAGCAGGTTATGGTCGCTGAACCGCTGGATGTCCAGGTGGTGCTCCGAAAACAACGTGGGCTACATAGACAACTGGAAGACCTTTGAGGGCAAAACTGGCCTGTTAGGGCGGGACGGTGTCCATCCCACTCGGGAAGGTGCTGCTCTCATTTCTTGCAGTATAGCACATAGTCTCAGAAGAGGCCTAGTTAATCGGTGACAATCCAGAGCCCAGGCCAGGGAGCAGACAGACAGGCTAAACCAACCGTCTGCTAGCTGCAGAGAGTCGTCACTCAGGGTCCATCCTATTGAGACTGTATCTGTTCCCCGAGCTAAACATAAATTTAGAAAGACTCAGAAAGTCTGTTTTAGTAATTTAATTAACATAGATACCACAAACTCAGATCACACTGAATGCGCAGCCGGCACCTCTGATCTGAAGCTAGGACTGTTAAATATTAGATCTCTTGCATCTAAAGCAGTTATTGTTAATGAAATTATCACAGATCAGGAGTTTGATATATTATGTTTAACAGTAACCTGGATTAAACAGGACGAGTATGTAGCTCTAAATGAAGCTAGTCCTCCTGGATACAGCTACATACACCAGCCTCGGCTAACTGGTAGAGGAGGAGGAGTCGCAGTTATTTATAACGATAATCTGTCTCTCGTACAAAAACACAGTTTTAAATCTAATGCATTTGAAGTTCTCTATAGTAACATAAAGTCAGCTCAGTCGATCCCGCTAATCATCATTTACAGACCCCCAGGGCCGTACTCGGAGTTTCTCTGCGAATTTGCAGATTTCCTCTCAAACCTTGTTGTTTCTGTAGACAAAGCGTTAATTGCTGGAGACTATAATATTCATTTTGAGAATCCAGAAGACCCTCTGAGAACAGCATTCTTGTCCATACTGGACTCAGTAGGAGTAAATCAGTGTGTAGTAGGACCCACTCATAAAGCAGGTCACACTTTAGATTTAATATTATCCTTCGGATTAAGTATAGGAAATATAACCACAATTCCACAGTCTGAAGTTATCGCGGATCACTATCTTGTCTCGATTAAAGCGTGTTATAGTAATAATGTATGCAGCACAGCACCGCGCTTCCACCTTAAACGTACATTTACATCAAATACCGCACAGAGCTTTATCAATAATCTTCCAGAATTATCAACTTTGATTGGATCGCCATCTGACTTCACAGAACTCGAACAGGCGAATGAATATCTAGAGTCAGCACTTCGTTATAGCTTAGATAATGTAGCTCCAGTTAAAAGGAAAATGATTAGAGATAAGAAACTCGCTCCTTGGTATAATGACCAAACACGTGCTTTAAAACAAACCGCTCGAAAATTCGAACGTAAATGGCGCCAAAACTAAATTGTTAGTATTCAAAATAGCTTGGAAGGAGAGCATCCTGAACTATAAAAAAGCTCTCAGTGATGCTAGATCAACGTATCTCTCCACTCTTATAGAAAATAACAAAAACAACCCGAGATTTTTATTTAATACCGTAGCTAACTTAACTAAAAACAAGACCACTGCAGAAATCTCCACAACAACATCATGCAGTAGTGAGGATTTCATGAACTTTTTCAATAATAAAATCATAAATATTAGGCAAAAAATTCAGGCTTTGAAAACAGACAATTTAAATAATTCAGATGATTTAACCACATCATATCAGAACTTAGAACACTTTACTCCCCTTGAAGCGAGGGAACTAATTTCACTCATCTCTTCTTCAAAATCGTCAACCTGTATATTAGATCCTATACCGACACATTTTCTCAAACAGATAGTACCAGCAATAATAGAACCCCTGTTGAAAGTAATTAACTGTTCACTCAGTAGTGGGTATGTCCCCAAATCCTTTAAATTAGCCGTTATTAAACCGCTAATCAAGAAACCTGACCTTGACCCCTGTCTGCTTTCTAATTACAGGCCGATATCAAACCTTCCCTTTATCTCCAAGATTTTGGAAAAGGTAGTATCACAGCAGCTATGTTCACATCTACACAGAAATAGCATAAATGAACTGTATCAGTCAGGATTTAGGCCTCATCACAGCACAGAGACAGCACTTGAAAGTAGTAAAGTAGTAAACGACCTCCTATGGGCCTCTGATCAGGGTTGCGTCACTATACTTGTGTTACTGGACCTCAGTGCAGCTTTTGACACCATTGATCATAGTATTCTCCTTCACAGATTAGAAAAGGTAGTAGGAATTAAGGGAACTGCCCTTTTGTGGCTCAGATTCTATTTGACAGATCGTTATCAGTTTTTAGATTTAGATGGTGACCATTCCTCATGTTCTCAAGTGGAGTTTGGTGTTCCACAGGGCTCAGTTTTAGGCCCACTGCTTTTTTCCCTTTACATGCTTCCTCTGGGCAACATAATTCGTAAACATGGTATTAGTTTTCATTGTTATGCTGATGACACACAATTATATGTCTCAGCAAAACCAGATGAGAAAAACCAGTTTGCTAAAATCGAGCAGTGTGTGCAGGACATACGAGATTGGATGTTAATTAATTTTCTTCTGCTTAATCCTGATAAGACAGAAGTTCTGGTCATAGGACCACAAGTAGCTAGAAGTAAGCTTTCTGATCACACTGTAACTTTAGATGGCCTTTCTGTTCCATCAAGTGCAACAGTAAAAGACCTCGGTGTGATTATAGATTCCAGCCTTTCGTTTGAAGCTCATGTAGATAATATCACCAAGATAGCTTTCTTTCACCTTAGAAATATTGCCAAGATAAGTGTCACGGGGCGGAGCGGAACGAGGTGAATCCAAGCGCAGATGAGTGACAGCAACGATAAACAGGAGCGCGGTCGGAATGCGGAAGCGGAGGTCAAATACCGGGAGATCAGTCAACGTAGCGTCGAAGCCAAATCGTGAAGCAAGAGCCGTGGTCAAAAGCAAGGAAGCGAGAGATCTAAACCGGGAGATCAAAAGAGCGAGGCGAACAAATCCGAGGCGAGAGACAAAAAATCGAGAACCGAAAAACAAAGCGAACTTGGCAACGTGAATACGAGAAAAAGAAAACGTGAGAAAATCAAGGTACGTGACACACGAGATAATCCAGCGATTTAAGCAGCGTGCCAAGCGTGCTTAAATCGCTGTAGTAATCAGCGGAGGATAGGAGACAGGTGCGCAGGAGGGGCGGAAACGGGACCGTGGAAAAAAAACACATGACGGGTAAGAAAAACAGAGGCACATGTCAGCAGTGACAGCGTGGGAAAAACTTCAGACAGGACATGAATCATGACAGTACCCCTCCCCTTATGAACGCCTCTTGGCGTTAGAGCACGGGGCCTCTGGGTAACGTTTATAAAAGTCAGAAATTAACTTGGGGTCTAGGACAAACTTGGCAGGGATCCAGCTTCTCTCCTCAGGTCCATAGCCCTCCCAGTCTACCAAATACTGGATGCCTCTGCCTCGGCGACGAGCTTTCAGGAGTCGGCGGATGGTGTAGGCTTCACTGCCGTCAATGATACGGGGAGGAGGTAGAGGGTGGGTGGGGGGATTTAATGGGCATGCGGCGAGACGGCGTAGCTGGGACACGTGGAACGTAGGGTTGATCCGCCGCATAGTTGATCGGAGCAAGAGTTTAACCGCGCAGGGATTGACTATTTTAGTGATGGTGAAGGGACCGAGGTACCGAGGGGAGAGTTTGCGGCAGGTGGTCTTTAGGGGGATGTCTCTGGCGGCGAGCATGACTCTCTGCCCCACCCTGTACTTGGGAGCCTGGGAGCGTTTGCGGTCGGCCTGTCTCTTGTATCTTCTGCCGACCCGTAACAGCGTTCTCCTTGCTTGTAGCCAGGTCCTTCTGCAGCGTCGGATAAAAGCTTGGGCAGATGGGACACTGACCTCCTCCTCCTGCGACGGGAACAATGGTGGTTGATAGCCCAGGCAGCAATGGAAGGGTGACAGCCCAGTAGATGACGATACCTGGGAGTTGTGGGCGTACTCCACCCAAGGCAAAAACTTGCTCCAAGAGGTGACATCTCGGGAAGCCATGCACCTTAGGGCTACCTCGAGGGACTGGTTCTTTCTTTCAGTCTGACCATTGGACTGGGGGTGAAAACCTGAGGACAGACTGGGCGTGGCTCCAATGAGTCTGCAAAATGCCTTCCAAAATTGAGAGGTGAACTGCGGCCCGCAGTCGGAAACGATGTCTTTGGGGAGACCGTGCAGTCTGAAAACGTGCATAATCAAGAGATCAGCCGTCTCCTTAGCAGTTGGGAGTTTGGGTAGTGGAATGAAGTGTGCGGCCTTAGAGAACCGATCCACCACGGTCATGATGCATGAGTGGCCGTCGGAGGAGGGTAACCCTGTGACAAAATCCAGGGCAATGTTCGACCATGGACGGGATGGGATTGGTAGTGGTCTGAGAAGGCCTGCTGGTGCGGTGTTGGTGTGTTTGCACCTAGCACAGATGTCACATGCTGCCACGAAGCTGGAAGTGTCCTCTTTTACCGTGGGCCACCAGAAGCGCTGCTGGACGTGAACCAGGGTTCGAGCTGAACCAGGATGGCAGAAGAGCTTGGAGCTGTGTGCCCATTCCAGGACCTGAGAGCGTAGAGAAAGCGGCACAAATAGGCGGTTAGGCGGCACGTTACTTGGCCCGGGTTCATGAGACAGGGCGTGCTGGACCTTGGTTTCGATATCAAGCTCGGCTGCTGCGAGCAAGCATGACGGGGGAATGATGGTCTCGTTGGCAGCAGAGTCGTGAGTAGGGGAAAACTGCCTGGAGAGCGCATCTGGCTTGGAGTTCTTGGAACCAGGGCGATAAGAGAGGACGAAGTTGAACCTGGCGAAAAACAGTGACCACCGAGCCTGGCGAGAATTTAGCCTCTTGGCGTTCTGTAGGTATTCCAGGTTTTTGTGGTCGGTCCAGACCAGAAATGGGATCTCCGTCCCCTCTAACCAGTGTCTCCATTCTTCGAGGGCCAGCTTGATGGCCAGTAGTTCTCGATCGCCGATGCCATAGTTCGCCTCGGCAGGGGTTAGACGATGTGAGAAGAAAGAGCAGGGGTGTAGCTTGTTGTCATGCGCAGCTCTCTGAGAAAGTACACCTCCTACCCCTGTGCTGGAGGCGTCGACTTCTACGACAAACTGACGTGACGGATCTGGAATGGTCAAGATTAGGGCAGACGTGAACCGTTTCTTGAGTTCAGAGAAGGCTTTTTCAGTGTTCATGTCCCAATGGAAACGCGTCTTGGGAGAAGTCAGACCTGTTGAGGGGGCAGCAATGGAGCTGTAGCCCCGGATGAAGCGGCGGTAAAAGTTGGCGAATCCCAAGAATCTCTGAAGCTCCTGTCTTGTAGTGGGTGTGGGCCAATTCGTGACTGCCTGGAGCTTAGCAGGCTCCATTCTGATGCCTGAGGGACCAATGACGAACCCTAGGAATGTGGTGGTCGTTGTGTGAAATTCGCACTTCTCCGCTTTGACAAACAGATTGTTCTCTAAGAGTCTTTGCAGCACCTGACGAACATGAAGCTGGTGCTCCCCTAGGTCTCGAGAGAAGATCAGAATGTCGTCCAGATAGACGAACACAGATGAATTCAAGAAATCCCGGAGTACATCGTTGATGAGGGCCTGAAAGATGGCCGGGGCGTTGGTCAGGCCGAACGGCACCACCAGGTACTCATAGTGTCCTGTTGGGGTGTTAAAAGCAGTCTTCCATTCGTCACCCTCCCGGATTCGGACGAGGTGGTATGCATTGCGTAGGTCTAGTTTAGTATAAATCTTAGCTCCCTGGAGGAGTTCAAAGGCGGTCGCCATTAATGGAAGGGGATATCGATTCTTCACCGTGATCTCATTAAGGCCTCTATAATCGATGCACGGACGAAGGGAACCATCTTTTTTACCCACAAAAAAGAAGCCAGCCCCCGCTGGGGAGGAGGAAGGGCGAATGATCCCCGCCGCAAGGGATTCCGAGATGTAGTGATTCATTGCCTCCCGTTCCCTGGGTGACAGAGAGTATAAACGGCCTTTGGGAGGCGTGGTGCCTGGTAGCAGGTTGATGGCGCAGTCATATGGTCGGTGGGGGGGCAGAGAGACGGCACGAGATTTACTGAAGACCTCCTTGAGATCATGGTAATCTGAAGGGACATTGGTGAGATCTGGTGGTTCCTCCACAGACGCTGAACTGAGACAAGACGTGGCTGCAGCTCGCAAGCAGGTCTTAGCACATGATGGGTTCCAAGCAACGATTGTGTTCCTGATCCAATCGATTTGTGGGTTGTGACGGGTTAGCCAGGGCAGGCCTAGGACAACAGTGGCGTGTGATCCCTCCATCATGAACAGTGAAGTCTGCTCTAAATGATTGCCTGAGACTCTTAGGCCAACGAGGGGAGTTCTGTGGGTGATAAATGGGAGCGGGCTACCAGTGAGTGCCTGAACCTTAAGGTGGGTCTCCAAGGGGAGAGCGGGGATTCCTAGAGCCTTGGCTGAAGCCGTGTCGATCAGATTGCGGTCTGAACCTGAATCAATCAATGCTTGAACCAGGTGGGTTTGTTGCTCATAGGTCAGGAAGACGGAGAGCAGACGGCGTTCATCTGGGCATTTTCCTGGAGTCACACCTTCCAGTCCTCCAAGCTGGACTAGAGGACGCCTCCTCTTTACAGGACAGTTCTTGAGTTGATGACCAGATCTCCCACAGTAGAAGCAGGCACCCTCCACTCGGCGGCGGTGGCGTTCTTCAGGGGAGATACGGGTTCTGTCCAGTCGCATGGGTCCCTCCTGAAGGTTAGATTGTGGGAGGTCTCTGGGTGGTGAGAGTCTGGCTGAACTTCGAAGGCGGAGGCGTGAATCCACTCGGCCAGCTAGATCCATGAGCTCTTGGAGTGACGAGGGAAGTTCGTGAGAGATTAACACGTCCTGGAGTGTCTCAGTCAGTCCTTCGAAAAAGGTGTCACTCAGGGCCCGACCATTCCACCCACTGGAGAGAGCTAGGGTCTGGAACTCAATGGCGTAATCATAGGCTGAGTGTGAGCCTTGGCGGAGCTTTAACAACTTGTGACCTGCCTCCCTGCCGTGACATGAGCGATCGAACACTCTCCTCATCTCTTTAGCAAAATCTTTGTAGTTGGAGCAGCAGGGGTCGTGAGCATCCCAGAGTGCAGTGCTCCATTCCCGAGCTCGTCCTGAGAGGAGAGTTATCACATACGCGACCTTTGAGCGTTCAGTGGAAAATGTGGAAGGCTGGAGCTCAAATATCAGCGTGCACTGAGAGAGGAAGGATGGACAGGTGCCTGGATCTCCTTCATAGGTGGGAGGGGTGGGGAGCTGTGGTTCTCGTTGCATGCAGGAGCCCCCGCTTTGCACTGGAGAGAGTTGGAGCCGTTGGAGCTGGGTCGTGACGTCAGCGAGGGTTAGCTTTGTGTTGAGCAGCTCCTGCTGGTGAGCTCCAAGAAGTGCGCCTTGACTCTCCAGCGCCGATGTCATGCGGTCCACATCTGCTGGATTCATATCGCTGGCTGGATTATTCTGTCACGGGGCGGAGCGGAACGAGGTGAATCCAAGCGCAGATGAGTGACAGCAACGATAAACAGGAGCACGGTCGGAATGCGGAAGCGGAGGTCAAATACCGGGAGATCAGTCAACGTAGCGTCGAAGCCAAATCGTGAAGCAAGAGCCGTGGTCAAAAGCAAGGAAGCGAGAGATCTAAACCGGGAGATCAAAAGAGCGAGGCGAACAAATCCGAGGCGAGAGACAAAAAATCGAGAACCGAAAAACAAAGCGAACTTGGCAACGTGAATACGAGAAAAAGAAAACGCGAGAAAATCAAGGTACGTGACACACGAGATAATCCAGTGATTTAAGCAGCGTGCCAAGCGTGCTTAAATCGCTGTAGTAATCAGCGGAGGATAGGAGACAGGTGCGCAGGAGGGGCGGAAACGGGACCGTGGAAAAAAAACACATGACGGGTAAGAAAAACAGAGGCACATGTCAGCAGTGACAGCGTGGGAAAAACTTCAGACAGGACATGAATCATGACAATAAGAAACATATTGTCACTAAATGATGCAGAAAAACTAGTTCATGCTTTTATCACGTCTAGGTTGGACTATTGTAACGCCTTACTGTCTGGTTGTTCAACTAGGTGTATAAACAAGCTTCAGTTAGTACAGAATGCAGCAGCAAGAGTCCTCACTAGAACCAGAAGATACGAGCACATCACCCCTATCTTATCTACACTGCATTGGCTCCCTGTGAAATTTCACATCGATTTTAAGATACTACTTTTGATGTATAAAGCATTAAATGGTCTCGCGCCACAGTATTTGAGTGAACTGCTAGTGTCTTACGATCCGCCACGCCTACTTCCATCAAAGAATGCAGGCTGCCTGTCAGTACCACGTATTATTAAAACTACAGCAGGGGGCAGAGCTTTTTCTTACAAAGCCCCAAAGTTATGGAATAATCTTCCTAGTAATGTTCGGGACTCAGACACAGTCTCAGTGTTTAAGTCTAGGCTAAAAACTTATTTATTTAGCCAAGCATTTTTTAAATAGATTAACCTTAGGTAAAGGAGCAGATCTGGGGGACTCATGGACGTAGAGTATTCTGGTGAACTGGTATGTTTAGATGCTGTCCTCCCCACTCTCATTGTTCACTCAGGTTTGTTGACGGTGAGGTGATTGGTTGCTTTACATCTCAGGGAGCCCTCATGTTTGTGTTTCCTTCTGGCTCTCCCTTTTAGTTATGCTGTTATAGTTAGTCCTGCCGGAGTCCCTGCTTGCACTTTGCACTAAATATACATTCACCTTATACATGTTGACTGTGACCATACCTAACTGTCATCTCTCCTTATTTTCTGTTCTTTCCTTTTCTGCTCTCTCCTCTCTCTCTCTCCCTCTCTTCTTTTCCTCTCTCTGTCTCTCTGTCGAGCTATACATGTTTCGCTCCTGAGTTGCCAGTGATCCAGACCCCTCTGCCCTCTGGAGCCGTCTAACCCGTCCTGGAGTCCTGCTTCTGGTTGGAGATCTCATCGCATGGATGCCCCGTGTGGTCTGCCTGGATTCGTGTGGACTGTCCCGTCATCGATTGATGCTCTGGGGACCTGTGACTTCAGTTGTTCGATAACTCAGGACCGGAATCCCCTACAGTCTACCTGAGCTTCCGGGAACAAACTGGACTCATTTTAATTTGAATTTTAACACATCTCCTGTTATACTGAACTTCCAGTACACATTATTATGCTGATCAATCCCTGCTATCCGTTATCACCCAGATGAGGATGGGTTCCCTGTTGAGTCTGGTTCCTCTCAAGGTTTCTTCCTATTACCATCTCAGGGAGTTTTTCCTTGCCACCGTCGCCCTCGGCTTGCTCATCAGGGACAATCTTATCATTTTGATTCATATACATTGCATAAAAACTTACTTCTTTTTATTGTGTAAAGCTGCTTTGCGACAATGTCAATTGTTAAAAGCGCTATATAAATAAAATTGACTTGACTTGACTTGACTTGTTTTTGTCAGCACAAAAGCTTCGACAGTCGACAGTAGAGCAAGTGAATCTATACTTTATGAATTCCTCCTGATATTTCCGACGTTTCCTACTTTGGTCTGACGGGGTCTTGGTTCTTATGCTCAGTCGATGTACATGGTTCCGATGACTCCGGCAAACTGTCCACAATTTCCTCAACATTTTTAGATTTGCGAATAGGGCTGTAGCTATCGAATATTTTAGTAATCGAGTATTCTACCAAAAATGTAATCAATTAATCGATTAATCGGATAAAATGCACTTTGGCTTAATCAAACAGCAATGTAAAATATATAAGAGAAACAAAGATTACTTGGTTTTCTTCTTAGAAATATCTACTTTTTTTTTTTAAATGCATATAGTATTTGATAAAAAATAAACATTGTCATTATTCACAATACAAGGAAGTTGCGTGAGATGAATTAAGTGCATTACAGTGACATAAATTCTTATTTTAAAGCCTTTTCTCAGATGCAAAAACTAAAAAAAAAGGTATTTCAATGACTTTAAGTATAAAAAAAAATAGGGCACACTTTAAAATACATTTTTATATATTTCTATCGTTCCCTTCCATTTTGCAGGCCGCAACAGAACGCTCCCTCACACGAACCACTGCATTATTGTATAATAATAATAATAATAATAATTTATCAATTTATTTACAAGTTATTCATATATAATTTTTCAATAGCATATGTTTTATAATGGTATCAGGTTTTGTTTCCACAGCAGCAGCCACAGATATCCAAGGTGCTTATGTTACCATGGTAACGCATAGAGGAAGTGACGTCTGCGCTGGCGACTTCTTGGGGTGTTCATAAAGGTAGAGTTTGTCAAGGGACGTTCCCTTCACCGCAAACTGCAAATGGAGCAGGGAGTAGGGAGCACCCTGTGAAGTACACTGCAGTATGGAACGCAGCTCAACAAATCCGGGTGCAAGACCTTCTGATAATAGCGGTTCTGCTCTTTCGGTTCCTAGTGAACTAATTTTATTGAATTTATCGCTCATTTTCTTTCCCGGAAATTAGTATAAAAATTGCTTATGAGCTTTAAACCCTTTTCTCATCTTTTTTGGGTACCTTACATTTACTTTGAAGATAGCAAAAAAAAAACTTCAAATCCTTAGGCCATTTACTAGAAATACAGCACAAATGTGATCACTCAATTCGTGTGCATCAAATGCTCCCAGACAAACAAAAGTGGCTCCTGACACATGACCAAAAATTTTACTTAAACCATGTTTTCTCATAACCCATATTACTACATTGTAATCCATTGGGTGATGGATGGGGTTTGAAAAGTACTTATGCAAGAATACGGACAATATGGGTACAAACATTGAGTTGGCTGGATTGCAACTGTATTCACTACTAATTGGTAACATCCTCCTGTCTTTGTTGAGGAACAACTTGAACTTCCAATGACAATGTGTTCTGTGAGGCTGTCTGAAACACTCAGGCTTCCTGGATTACAATTATTGCAATGATGTAACCATTTTAGACAGTTTATATACATAAATTAAAACTACTTTTTTCCCAGGCTTTCACCTATTGTCATTCCATACTCTAGCAGACAAGTAGTGCATCAAGTAATTACAACACATAACTCGCTTATTTTAAATGCCTCTTAAAATTACCAACAAATTTGAACGCAGTGATTAAAGCAGTCAATGATGACACACAGCTGGAACCCTGTTACTGACTAATTGAGTAGGCGGAGACTCCAGATCCAATTAAGGGCGAAAGACACAATAAAAGGCCACTGTTGCTAGCTGTTTGAATGTGGGTGTGTGAACTTTGGGAATCATGGCATTCTCAGGAGTAAGGTTGGTCCTTGTGGGAGTTTTTCTTGCTTTAAACTATGTGTGCAGTGTACCTGCTTCTGTACAAGATGTGAAAATGGCATTTCAAGATTCTCAGTTTCCAGTGAAGGTCAATGTACAGCCATCTGCCCAGTTTAATGTATGCCAAGTGCAGGGTTTCGAAAGGGTTCCTTGTGGACTACCTGGCATTCAGGCTGCTCAGTGTACTGCCATTAACTGCTGTTTTGATGGCATGCAGTGCTATTATGGGAGAAGAGGTAGGTTTTGAATCGTCCCTAACTTGGCTTTAGTTAAAAATGCCAAACTGACTCCTGTTTCTTCCTTGGTGTTGCCAGTGACTGTCCAGTGTACCCTTGATGGCCAGTTTATCTTGGTGGTGGCAAGAGATACAACCCTTCCCAGGATTAGCCTGAATTCCATCAACTTGTTGGGAGGAAATGCTGCACCCTGTGGTCCTGTTGACTCAAATGCAGCCTTTGCTATATACCAGTTTCCTGTAACAGCTTGTGGAACAACAATGAGGGTTTGTTTAAAAAAAGATATAAATAACCCCCCCTCCTCCAAATACATGGTGTTGGTCTTGATGTTAACTGTCCATCCTACTCTGTCCAGGTCCACGGTGGTTATGTGGTCTATGAAAACAAGATGATCTCTGGCTACGAAGTTGGCGTTGGACCCCGAGGAGCAATCACAAGGGACACTCACTTTGAGTAGGTTAACTAAAACTCATGGTAGGGGATGGTTTTGGGGGCTTTTACTGATCTGTGGTTTTCCTTTGCAGGCTCTACGTCCAGTGTAGATATGCTGGTGTTAACTTTGCAGCTGTGTCGTTTGAGCCTTCTGCTGCTGCCAATCCTATGCCCCTTGTTGCTTCTGGACCACTCCAAGTAGCAATAAGGCTAGGAAATGGCCGATGTGCTGTAAAGGGATGCAATGAAGGTGAGCAGCTTCCGTCTGGATCTTGATGTGCAATCTGAACTGTCAACAGGAATTGACCCTCCACCTCCCAACAGAAAAGGTGGCCTACAACTCGTACTACATGGCTACTGACTACCCTGTGACTAAGATACTGCGGGAACCAGTGTTCGTTGAGGTTTATATCGTGGGAAGAAATGATCCTAACATTGTGCTGGTTTTGGGAGACTGCTGGGCGACTCCTTCCCCTAACCCCTACAGTGGACCCCAGTGGGACCTTCTTTTGAATGGGTAAGTTCTTCACATGCCCTTTCTTGGTGTAGGCCAGTGACTGACCAAGAATTGATGACCTGTTTGTGTTTTTCGAAGGTGTCCATATACAGATGACCACTACTTGACCAAGGTGATCCCAGTTAATGGAACGTCTGGACTTGCCTACCCTACCCATTACAGACGCTTTGTCCTGAAGATGTTTGCCTTTGTGAATACTGAAATGACTCCAGTGCAAGAGACAGTAAGGGCTTGCTTTCTCCTTATGGTCTTGTACATGAAGTGAGTTCTATTGCTAAGGTTTGTTTCCTTTTCAGGTCTTCATCCACTGCAGTACATCTGTATGTCTTCCATCTGCACACGACTCCTGTGAACCTGTGTGTGCCAGAAGAAGTAGGTAGACTTCTGTAAAACTTTCTGCTGTGTTCCTTGACTGGCTTACTGACCTTGTTCATCTTCCTCTTTTTTAGGAAGAGATGTTTCTGCAGAAGAGCGCTCGAACAAATCGGCAGTAGTGTCTAGTGGAGAAGTCATCTTTACCCACAGTTCCACACCTAGCTCTGATTAAAATTGTGCCAAATAAAAGGTTTTTGCTTTCAAACTAGTTTGCTGCTTCAGTTGTCTTGTACACATGTCTGAGTTGGCTGCTGGGAGGGCTCTCCTGAGTATGACATTTTGGGTTATGATCACGGGACTGTCTTTCAGTAAACTGCTTTTCTATGTATAAACATGGTATTGACTTTCTATTATCTGATGGGACCAAGATTTGGTGGTTGGGTATTTGGACTGACTTGCTAGCTAACATTTTGCTAGTTAATGGTACCATCTGCTTGAGATGAGGTGAAATGGGAAACATTTAGGTTTTGGAGATTACATTTGAGAAGGCCCAAACTGTGTGTGGATTAAGCTTTAGACTAGCATCTCAAATTTTCTATGAGGGGGGGGTTGGTATGCAATTGTAAATTTAGGTAACCAAGACCACTCGTACAGTTCTGAAATGGTAGAGGAACTCACCTGTGGTTGACTTGTATTGTGGAAACCTGACTAGTGCATTTATATGCAGTAACTTGGGTAGATGCAGAAAGTGACACACAGGTGCTGTGTACCGTTAGCATCATAGTGGCTATTTCAGTCTGTTAGAACTGACTAATGCACAAATGAGGCTGTGAAGCTTACTTGATGTCCTACTACCCATACTTTTTGTTTTGGTCTTATTCTGAATTAAATTTGCTGGAGAGAGGTCAATCTAGCAACAGCTTTTGTTTCTAAAATAGTTTAGGATGCTCTCCTGTTATTGGAAATATTAATTTAGTTTGACAAACGTACTAATTTTCAAGTGATCTTTTTAGTGTGAAGTCATTATACCAGGGAGCAAGTTTCTTTTAACTGCAGCTATATTCTCTAGGGTATAACGATGCCTCTATTCATTTGTCTGATTGTCACGAGCTATCGGAGGGTAAGCACAGAAGCCTTAGCAGTTAGCCTGTGTAGTGTGGATGGTAAACCCAAACGCGGAAGCAACGCGAGTAGGCAGGATAACGCAATTTATCTAAGAACTCTCTTACACAAAGAGCTAGGATCTACACAAATAAATCCGCGTTCTAGCAACACACACTCAATCAAAGAAGCAACCCAAATTGGTGAGTACTCACAGAATAGTCTGCGAAGCGTCAGACAAGGCATGGGCGAACTCACCGATTTGGGTTGCTTCTTTGATTGAGTGTGTTGCTAGAACGCGGATTTATTTATTATCCTAGCTTTTTGTCCTAGCAATCCTAGCAAACGGGGCAGTTCACCGGGCCCCCTCCACCTCTCGGTCACGACACCCAATAATTCCCGTCTCACGGTCCAAGTACACCTCTGGTTTGGCCACAAACGGGTCGGAAGTACTGCGTTCATCGATTCCGGTGCCGCAGGTAACTTTATTGACTCTTCGTTTGCCAAAGAACTGGGAGTGGAACTTGAGGCGTTATCCCAGCCCGTTCGTTCGTATCACATCTGTCGACAGTCAGCCCCTTTCCTCCAGCCCCATCACCACTCAGACTCAGCCGCTCACCCTTGTCATCGGCCAACATCACGAACGGATCCAGTTCCACCTCACCTCCATTTCATCGCCACCCATCATCCTCGGACACCCCTGGCTGCTCCAACATGACCCCCTCATCTCCTGGACGCAACACCGGATCCTGCAGTGGGGGCCTACTTGCACCGAACTCTGCCTGCGGGGCCCGGCTGGGACGTGTTCTAGGGAGTCCGAGGCACCCGATGTCGACACCAACGCCATCCCCGTCATCTACCGAGACCTGGCTGAAGTATTCTGCAAGAGACGAGCCACACACCTTCCTCCTCATCGCCCCTATGACCTGACAATCGAACTTCAGCCGGGCTCGGGCCCCCCCCGCGGCCATCTTTACTCCCTCTCCGCCGCTGAGACGCAGGCGATGGAGAGATATGTTTCTGACGCCCTTCGCCACGGCACCATCCGGCCCTCCTCCTCGCCTGCCGCCGCGGGGTTCTTCTTTGTGAAGAAGAAAGGGGGCGACTTGCGTCCCTGTGTCGATTATCGGGGGCTTAATAACATCACCATTAAGAACAGACACCCTTTGCCTCTTACCAACTCAGCCCTGGACGCCCTCTCTGGCACCACCATTTTCACAAAGTTGGACCTCCGGAGCGCCTACAACTTGGTGCGCATCAGAGAGGGCGATGAGTGGAAGACGGCTTTCCTCACCCCTACTGGACACTATAAGAGCTTGGTCATCCCATTCGGACTCTGCAATGCACCCGCAGCCTTCCAACAGTTCATCAATGATGTCCTTAGGGACATGCAAGGGCGGTGGGTGTTTGTTTACCTGGACGATATCCTTATTTATTCACACACCGCCGAGGAACACACCCAGCATGTCAGAGCGGTCCTTAAGAGATTACTCGCTCACCAACTGTACTGTAAGTTGGCAAAATGCGCCTTTCACGAGCACTCCACCACGTTCCTGGGTTTTGTCATCTCGCCCCAGGGTGTGGCCATGGACCCACAGAAACTGGAAGTTGTGCGTCATTGGCCCCTACCCAAGACCCTCAAGCAACTAAAGTCGCTTTATCCGGGACTACAGTACGGTTGCCGCCCCTTTAACCGCTCTGACTCGACCCTCTTCTCATCACTTCAGCCTCAACCCTGCCGCCATCACCGCCTTTCATGACCTATGCCACCGGTTCACCAACGCCCCAATTCTACTGCACCCAGACGCAAGTAAACCATTCGTTGTGGAGGTGGACGCTTCGGATCTGGGCGCCGGGGCTGTTCTCTCTCAATGAGGTCCAGACCAGAAGCTACATCCCTGTAGTTTCTTTTCCAAAAAATTTGACCCCACTCAGCAGCGATACGGGGTAGGGGACCGAGAGCTGCTGGCCATAAAGTGGGCTTTGGAGGAATGGCGACACTGGCTCCAGGGCGCCAGAGAGCCGTTCATCGTCTGGACCGACCATCAGAACCTGATCACCATCCGCAACTTAAAACAGCTCAACCCGAGACAGGCGCAGTGGGCACTATTTTTCGAACATTACAACTTCCACCTATCCTAGCGCCCGGGGTCCAAGAACACCAAAGCTGACGCCCTCTCCCGATAACACGAAGAGGATGTTCCCCGGGCGTACCCCGCGCCTGTCATCACACCCACCAAGATCATTGCACCACTTCACTGGGAACTGGAAACGAGGGTTCGCCGTGCACAGGCGATGGAGACCGCACCGGCAGGTGTGCCGCCTGGGCGACTCTACGTGCCGAACACCGTAAGGACCGAGGTGTTGCGATGGGGTCATTCCTCGCCATTATCCGGACACCCCGGCTCCAACCGCACCCTCCAATTCATCAGACGTGCCTTCTGGTGGCCATCTATGGCGAGTGACGTCAAGGAGTACGTCCAGGCGTGCCAAGTGTGTGCCAGGTCCAAGAATACCAACCAACCGACACCGGGGGAACTCCAACCATTCCCCGTTCCCCATCGGCCCTGGACGCACATTGCCGTCAACTTCATCACGGGCCTGCCGGCCTCCGAAGAGAAAAACACCATCTTAATCATCGTCGACCGGTTCTCCAAAGCCGTGCACCTGGTGGCCCTCACCGGACTCCCGTCAGCCAAAAAAACAGCAGAGCTGATTTTAGAACACGTAGTCCGACTGCATGGGTTCCCAAAAGACATCGTCTCGGACAGGGGGCCCCAGTTCACCGCCCGGTTCTGGAAGGCCTTCTGCCGTCTGATCAATTCCACCTGTAGTCTATCCTCTGATTATCATCCCCAGACTAATGGTCAGACAGAGCGGACCAACCAACAACTGGAGCGCTACCTGAGATGCTTTGTTGCCGATCGCCAGCGCTCCTGGGCCCGCTACCTCCTATGGGCTGAGTTATCTCACAATCTCCATGTCTCTTCAGCCACCAATCTCAGTCCATTTGAGGTATGCCACGGTTTCCGACCTTCGATGTTCGATCATCAAGAACCGGAGGTTGAGGTTCCGTCAGCCCAACAGTTGGTTCGCCGGTGTCAACGGCTGTGGAACCAAGCAAACGCCGCCATCCAACAGGCCAACAACCGCTACGCCACTCAACATCGCCGTCGACACCCGCCGGGACGATTGTACAATGTAGGTGACAAAGTATGGCTTTCAACCAGAAACCTTCACCTTCACACGGAATCCAAAAAGCTATCACCCAGGTTCATCGGTCCATACCGCATCACCCTCCGTATCAATCCTGTCACCTACCGGCTCCAGCTGCCTGCGGCGCTCCGGATCCATCCGGTATTTCACACCTCCCAGCTCAAACCCTTCATCACTTGCCCACCCTGCTCCTCCTCCCCGTATCATTGAGGGTGGTCCCGCCTACACTGTTCGCCGAATCCTTGACTCACATCCTCGAGGCAGAGGGCTCTAGTACCTGGTCGATTGGGAAGGTTACGGTCCCGAGGAGCGATCTTGGATTCCGGCTCGGTTCGTCCTAGACCCCGAACTCATCCGGGACTACCGTCGTCGGGTATCCTCCACCCCAGGACCATCGAGAGTCGGTCCTGGACAGGGGGGTACTATCATGCACACTCGTAACACGACCGGCACTAGGACCTGGAAGTAATACGGTCGGGTTTCCAGGAAGCATAAAAGGAGACAAAATGGCGCTTCACATTGCTCAGTCATTGAGTTCGCCCATGCCTTGTCTGACGCTTCCTGGAAACCCGACCGTATTACTTCCAGGTCCTTCCTGGTATTATTTCCAAGTGCTGTGGGGTCAGATGTGATCCATAGTTGATAACTTGTGCAGAGTGTTGGTAATCTCTCAGGGAGTTGATGTGAATGCCACATTAAACAGTGCGGTGTGTACATTGTTTTAATTGAGAGGATTGTGATTATGCTTAATCCGAAGGATGATGAATCTAAAGTGTGACCTGCTTTATGAGTGGGTCCTACGACACACTGATTTACTCATACTGAGTCCAGTATGGACATATGAATGCTCTTCTCAGAGGGTCTTGTGGATTCTCAAAATTAATATTAAAATCTCCAGCAATTAACGCTTTGTCTACAGAAACAACCAGGTTTGAGAGGAAATCTGCAAATTCACAAATTCAGAGTAGGGCCCTGGGGGTCTGTAAATGATAATTAGTGGGATTGACTGATCTGACTTCATATTTGTAGCTACACTTGTTACTATAGAGAACTTCAAAAGCATTAGTCAGTTTTTCATTGTAAATAACTGCGACGCCTCCTCCTCTACCAGTTAGCCGAGGCTGGTGTATGTAGCTGTATCCAGGAGGATGAGCTTTATTTAAAACTGCATACTTGTTCTGTTTAATCCAGGTTTTTGTTAAACATAATATATTAAACCTCTGATCAGTGATAGTTTCATTAACAGTATGGAATTTAGATGTAAGAGATCTAATATTTAACAGTCCTACAATCAGGTCCAAGGTGCTGGGTGAGTATTGAGTGTGCTCTGAATTTGTGGTCTCTATATTAATTAAATTACTAAAACAATAGACTTTGTTGGGTCTTTATAATTTTTTGTTTAGAACTTCTAGCCAAGCTCTCGACTTTACATTCAACACAAAATAAGAAAAAAAGCCAAGCTCGCACAAAGCTCAAAATTTCTCAGTTGAACTTCCGGCCCTCAGATACATACAGTATACAAATCAGATCAAAAGCCACGCCCCCATCATTTGCAGGATAAAGATGTCCACTCTGTTACTACTGTAAATATATGAGAGAAACAAAAATCATAATTAATATCCAAGATTTAGATAAGAATTAGGGTAATTGTGGAGATGAAGGGATACACATGGTCAGCAACAATACTCCAGTCATCTGTGGTCATGATTTACAGTAAGCCATGATGGACTGGAATTAACAGGCCAGAATAAAATCCCAATAAAATTCATTTGTTTGTGGTTGTAGTGTGATGAAATGTGGAAAGGTTTAAGGGGTATGAATACTTTTGCGAGGCATTGTATATATTTTGTTAGAGCACCATTCTGTCAACTTTATAGACTGTGTGTAAAAATCCCAGCAGGTCCTGAAGTACTCACACCATCCCGCGATAAAACCACAGAGATCAGACTTTATCCTCATTCTGATGATTGATGTGAACATTAATTGAAGTGTTTAAGTTCTTTGTGCAGATTAGATAACAGCATGAATCTGCTGGTGTTCCTAATAAAGTGCACAAAGTGGAGTTTCAGGGTTTTTTTGTGTTGCAGTGTATAGATGCTGCTTGTTCTCAGTGTCCTGCTCTCTTTAGCACAGCGTCAGTGACGTCAAAGTTTAATTTCTGAGTTTATTATAGTTTTAAATTGAAATCTGTTTTTTTTAAAGTGAGACTTGCATGCAAAACTGCTAGAACATCCATGTCCACCTTTACAGGTTCTATGTGGTATCGTCGACTGTAATCTCACCATGATCTTTATGTTCATTTCTGCTCGTGAGACATTACAGAGAGAGAGAGACAGAGACAGACGGAAAACCCCATGCAACCATGTTTTTCAGGCTCTAGGTCCGTCCCTTGTTCTTCTACTACTTGTAGTACTTTTCCTACTACTTCCTCTTTCTCCCCCAAAACTTTTTTTTTTCCCGTTTTTACGCTTTAATACTACTGGACTTTATCCGATTTTTGCGCTTTTTGGGAGAACGTGCGTATCATCTGACCAACAACAAGCGAATCCATCACCAAATAATCACAACTCCGGCACAAAGGTACGTTATCATGTCTACCATTCAGCTCGCTCAGTGTGTGGAGTGCAGGATGTTTAGACATTCTTCCTCCATCATTAGTGATAATTTTATTTGTGATAGGTGTGTGTTAGTTAGCACCCTGACGGAGAAGATAGTAGCATTAGAGGAGCGCATCCAGACTTTAGAGAGGGTTAGAGAGCGCGAGAGCAGCGTTAATCTTGTAGCGGAAAGTCTGGGTGCCGCAGGCGGAGATAATCAGCCCCCGACTCCGGCAGTAGAGCCCTCACAGCGGGGCGAGTGGGTGACGACTCGGTGGCATACTCGTTCAGCCAAAGCTAACGCTAAGGCTAGCCCACCGGAGCACACCTCTTCTGCGCTTCACGTGTCCAACAGGTTCGCTCTCCTCAGTGATGCACCCGCTGAGAAACCTGAAAGAGCTCTGGTTATAGGAGACTCGATACTGAGACATGTGAAATTAGCTAGGCCTTTAGGGGCGCCAGCGGCAGTGGTCAGGTGTATCCCGGGAGCCAGAGCACCGGACATAGCAGGTAATCTTAGGGCTCTAGGTCAGCATAGGTTCTCTAAGATAGTGGTACATGCTGGAGCTAATGATATACGCCTTCGTCAGTCAGAGGTTAGTAAGAGTAACTTTACAGAGGTGTTTAAAATAGCGAAGGCGATGTCCGAAGAAGTAGTTTGCTCTGGTCCCATCCCAATGAGACGTGGCGACATAGCTTACAGCAGGTTATGGTCGCTGAACCGCTGGATGTCCAGGTGGTGCTCCGAAAACAACGTGGGCTTCATAGACAATTGGAAGACCTTTGAGGGCAAAACTGGCCTGTTAGGGCGGGACGGTGTCCATCCCACTCGGGAAGGTGCTGCTCTCATTTCTTGCAGTATAGCACATAGTCTCAGAAGAGGCCTAGTTAATCGGTGACAATCCAGAGCCCAGGCCAGGGAGCAGACAGACAGGCTAAACCAACCGTCTGCTAGCTGCAGAAAGTCGTCACTCAGGGTTCATCATATTGAGACTGTGTCTGTTCCCCGAGCTAAACATAAATTTAGAAAGACTCAGAAAGTCTGTTTTAGTAATTTAATTAACATAGATACCACAAACTCAGATCACACTGAATGCGCAGCCGGCAACTCTGATCTGAAGCTAGGACTGTTAAATATTAGATCTCTCGCATCTAAAGCAGTTATTGTTAATGAAATTATCACAGATCAGGAGTTTGATATCTTATGTTTAACAGAAACCTGGATTAAACAGGACGAGTATGTAGCTCTAAATGCAGCTAGCCCTCCTGGATACAGCTACATACACCAGCCTCGGCTAACTGGTAGAGGAGGAGGAGTCGCAGTTATTTATAACCATAATCTGTCTCTCGTACAAAAACACAGTTTTAAATCTAATGCATTTGAAGTTCTCTATAGTAACATAAAGTCAGCTCAGTCGATCCCGCTACTCATCATTTACAGACCCCCAGGGCCGTACTCGGAGTTTCTCTGCGAATTTGCAGATTTCCTCTCAAACCTTGTTGTTTCTGTAGACAAAGCGTTAATTGCTGGAGACTTTAATATTCATTTTGAGAATCCAGAAGACCCTCTGAGAACAGCATTTCTGTCCTTACTGGACTCAGTAGGAGTAAATCAGTGTGTAGTAGGACCCACTCATAAAGCAGGTCACACTTTAGATTTAATATTATCCTTCGGATTAATTATAGGAAATATAACCACAATTCCACAGTCTGAAGTTATCTCAGATCACTACCTTGTCTCGATTAAAGCGTGTTATAGTAATAATGTATGCAGCACAGCACCGCGCTTCCACATAAAACGTACATTTACATCAAATACCGCACAGAGCTTTATCAATAATCTTCCAGAATTATCAACTTTGATTGGATCGCCATCTGACTTCACAGAACTCGAACAGGCGAATGAATATCTAGAGTCAGCACTTCGTTATAGCTTAGATAATGTAGCTCCAGTTAAAAGGAAAATGATTAGAGATAAGAAACTCGCTCCTTGGTATAATGACCACACCCGTGCTTTAAAACAAACCGCTCGAAAATTCGAACGTAAATGGCGCCAAACTAAATTGATAGTATTCAAAATAGCTTGGAAGGAGAGCATCCTGAACTATAAAAAAGCTCTCAGTGATGCTAGATCAACGTATCTCTCCACTCTTATAGAAAATAACAAAAACAACCCGAGATTTTTATTTAATACTGTAGCTAACTTAACTAAAAACAAGACCACTGCAGAAATCTCCACAACAACATCTTGCAGTAGTGAGGATTTCATGAACTTTTTCAATAATAAAATCATAAATATTAGGCAAAAAATTCAGGCTTTGAAAACAGACAATTTAAATAATTCAGATGATCTAAACACATCACATCAGAACTTAGAACACTTTACTCCCCTTGAAGCGAGGGAACTAATTTCACTCATCTCTTCTTCAAAATCGTCAACCTGTATATTAGATCCTATACCGACACATTTTCTCAAACAGATAGTACCAGCAATAATAGAACCCCTGTTGAAAGTAATTAACTGTTCACTCAGTAGTGGGTATGTCCCCAAATCCTTTAAATTAGCCGTTATTAAACCGCTAATCAAGAAACCTGACCTTGACCCCTGTCTGCTTTCTAATTACAGGCCGATATCAAACCTTCCCTTTATCTCCAAGATTTTGGAAAAGGTAGTATCACAGCAGCTATGTTCACATCTACACAGAAATAGCATAAATGAACTGTATCAGTCAGGATTTAGGCCTCATCACAGCACAGAGACAGCACTTGTTAAAGTAGTAAACGACCTCCTATGGGCCTCTGATCAGGGTTGCGTCACTATACTTGTGTTACTGGACCTCAGTGCAGCTTTTGACACCATTGATCATAGTATTCTCCTTCACAGATTAGAAAAGGTAGTAGGAATTAAGGGAACTGCCCTCTTGTGGCTCAGATCCTATTTGACTGATCGTTATCAGTTTGTAGATTTAGATGGTGACCATTCCTCATGTTCTCAAGTGGAGTTTGGTGTTCCACAGGGCTCAGTTTTAGGCCCACTGCTTTTTCCCTTTACATGCTTCCTCTGGGCAACATAATTCGTAAACATGGTATTAGTTTTCATTGTTATGCTGATGACACACAATTATATGTCTCAGCAAAACCAGATGAGAAAAACCAGTTTGCTAAAATCGAGCAGTGTGTGCAGGATATACGAGATTGGATGTTAATTAATTTTCTTCTGCTTAATCCTGATAAGACAGAAGTTCTGGTCATAGGACCACAAGTAGCTAGAAGTAAGCTTTCTGATCACACGGTGACTTTAGATGGCCTTTCTGTTCCATCAAGTGCAACAGTAAAAGACCTCGGTGTGATTATAGATTCCAGCCTTTCGTTTGAAGCTCATGTAGATAATATCACCAGGATAGCTTTCTTTCACCTTAGAAATATTGCCAAGATAAGAAACATATTGTCACTAAATGATGCAGAAAAACTAGTTCATGCTTTTATCACCTCTAGGTTGGACTATTGTAACGCCTTACTGTCTGGTTGTTCAATTAGGTGTATAAACAAGCTTCAGTTAGTACAGAATGCAGCAGCGAGAGTCCTCACTAAAACCAGAAAATACGAGCACATCACCCCTATCTTATCTACACTGCATTGGCTCCCTGTGAAATTTCACATCGATTTTAAGATACTACTTTTGACATTTAAAGCACTAAATGGTCTCGCGCCACAGTATTTGAGTGAACTGTTAGTGTCTTACGATCCGCCACGCCTACTTCGATCAAAGAATGCAGGCTGCCTGTCAGTACCACGTATTATTAAAACTACAGCAGGGGGCAGAGCTTTTTCTTACAAAGCCCCGAAGTTATGGAATAGTCTTCCTATTAATGTTCGGGACTCAGACACAGTCTCAGTGTTTAAGTCTAGGCTAAAAACCTATTTATTTAGCCAAGCATTTTTGTAAATAGATTAACCTTAGGCAAAGGAGCAGATCTGGGGGACTCATAGACGTAGAGTATTCTGGTGAACTGGTATGTTTAGATGCTGTCCTCCCCACTCTCATTGTTCACTCAGGTTTGTTGACGGTGAGGTGATTGGTTGCTTTACATCTCAGGGAGCCCTCATGTTTGTGTTTCCTTCTGGCTCTCCCTTTTAGTTATGCTGTTATAGTTAGTCCTGCCGGAGTCTCTGCTTGCACTTTGCACTAAATATACATTCACCTATACATGTTGACTGTGACCATACCTAACTGCCATCTCTCCTTATTTTCTGTTCTCTCCTTTTCTGCTCTCTCCTCTCTCTCTCTCCCCCTCTTCTTTCCCTCTCTCTGTCTCTCTGTCGAGCTATACATGTTTCGCTCCTGAGTTGCCAGTGATCCAGACCCCTCTGCCCTCTGGAGCCGTCTAACCCATCCTGGAGTCCTGCTTCTGGTTGGAGATCTCGTCGCATGGATGCCCCGTGTGGTCTGCCTGGATTCGTATGGTGGCTGGGGATGGTTTCCATGAAGACTGTCCTGTCATCGAGTGATGCTCTGGGGACCTGTGACTTCAGTTGTTCGATAACTCAGGACCGGAATCCCCTACAGTCTACCTGAGCCTCCAGGAACAAACTGGACTCATTTTAATTTTAAAACATCTCCTGTTATACTGAACTTCCAGTCTTACACATTATTATGCTGAGCAATTCCTGCTGTCCGTTATCACCCAGATGAGGATGGGTTCCCTGTTGAGTCTGGTTCCTCTCAAGGTTTCTTCCTATTACCATCTCAGGGAGTTTTTCCTTGCCACCGTCGCCCTCGGCTTGCTCATCGGGGACAATCTTGTCATTTTGATTCATATACATTGCATAAAAACTTACTTCTTTTTATTGTGTAAAGCTGCTTTGCGACAATGTCAATTGTTAAAAGCGCTATATAAATAAAATTGACTTGACTTGACTTGTTTTCTCCTCTGTATGTCAGCACCAGCCTGTGTTCATGTGACAAAAACATGGCAAACTTACGGCTCAGCATATATCATGTCATGGGATAAAGGTGTGTGTGTGTGTGTGTGTGTGTTTCGTTGTCCAAATCGTGTAAATTCCTACAGTATTGACAGTATTAGTAAGTTACTAATGTGCCCTTACTATGCATTCTTTATATGCATTCTTCAATATTACAACTTTTAGCTCCGCCCCATCTGAGAAAAAAAGATTTTCAACACGTTTTATTCATAATTTCTTTTGGACAGTTTAAGGCTCCTCAGCATCCCAATGTAAATGTCCTTGGAACCCAAGTCTATTAAGGGAAGTGCTATTGATTTCACTGTAAAGACTAAATACCGAATCTTTCTGAATGATGAATGTGAACACAGATGAATAAATATAAAGCGAGCACAGACAAAGACACACACACCTTCCTCATTCTTCAAGCAGTAGCGGAAAAAAAAAACTCAGATGTTGACTCAGATCTGAAAAGACACATTGGCTCGGCAGAAAAAGTGTATATGGACTGCTCAGAGTGGAAAAAACGGTCTTTAAACATTTTATACATTCACGTACACACTGAAAATATTGGTATCTTGCGCACTGCAGTGTCTATTTTTGTATAATACACATGAGCTACTTCCGTGATTTGTTTGCATCTATGAACGTTCGTAGAACCGCGGCCCATTCATATGTGTGGACATCCGTAACTCGAATGTTTATAAGTCGGGGACTACCTGTAATCTGTAAAAAATAAATAAATAAATCTCTGTACTATACATTATTGCAGTGGTTCTCAAACTTTCAAGCCAGAGACCCCTAATTGAAGATCTACAAGATCTCGCGACGCCCACTATCAAAAACAAGAAATAAATATAACAAGCTGTTCACAGTATTTTGACTACATTTACTAAACATCAAAATAAGTTTGGCTCACCTTTCAATGGGAAGGGTGTACTTGTTTTTGTCAGCACAAAAGCTTCGACAGTCGACAGTAGAGCAAGTCAATCTATACTTTATGAATTCCTCCTGATATTTCCGACGTTTCCTACTTTGGTCTGACGGGGTCTTGGTTCTTATGCTCAGTCGATGTACATGGTTCCGATGACTCCGGCAAACTGTCCACAATTTCCTCAACATTTTGCGAATAGGGCTGTAGCTATCAAATATTTTAGTAATCGAGTATTCTACCAAAAATGTAATCGATTAATCGGATAAAATGTACTTTGGCTTAATCAAACAGCCATGTAAAATATATAAGAGAAACAAAGATTACTTGGTTTTCTTCTTAGAAATATCTACTTTTATTTTTTAAATGCATACAGTATTTGATAAAAAATAAACATTGTCATTATTCACAATACAAGGAAGTTGCGTGACATGAATTAAGTGCATTACAGTGACATAAATTCTTATTTTAAAGCCTTTTCTCAGATGCAAAAACTAAAAAAAGGTATTTCAATGACTTTAAGTATAAAAAAAAATAGGCCACACTTTAAAATACATTTTTATATATTTCTATCGTTCCCTTCCATTTTGCAGGCCGCAACAGAACGCTCCCTCAGACGAACCACTGCATTATTGTATAATAATAATAATAATAATAATAATAATAATTTATCAATTTATTTACAAGTTATTCATATATAATATTTCAATAGCATATGTTTTATAATGGTATCAGGTTTTGTTTCCACAGCAGCAGCCACAGATATCCAAGGTGCTTATGTTACCATGGTAACGCATAGAGGAAGTGACGTCTGCGCTGGCGACTTCTCGGGGTGTTCATAAACGGTAGAGTTTGTCAAGGGACGTTCCCTTCACCGCAAACTGCAAATGGAGCAGGGAGTAGGGAGCACCCTGTGAAGTACACTGCAGTATGGAACGCAGCTCAACAAATCCGGGTGCAAGACCTTCTGATAATAGCGATTCTGCTCTTTCGGTTCCTAGTGAACTAATTTTATTGAATTTATCGCTCATTTTCTTTCCCGGAAATAAGTATAAAAATTGCTTATGAGCTTTAAACCCTTTTCTCATCTTTTTTGGGTACCTTACATTTACTTTGAAGATAGCAAAAAAAAAACCTTCAAATCCTTAGGCCATTTACTAGAAATACAGCACAAATGTGCATCACTCAATTCGTGTGCATCAAATGCTCCCAGACAAACAAAAGTGGCTCCTGACACATGACCAAAAATTTTACTTAAACCATGTTTTCTCATAACCCATATTACTACATTGTAATCCATTGGGTGATGGATGGGGTTTGAAAAGTACTTATGCAAGAATACGGACAGTATGGGTACAAACATTGAGTTGGCTGGATTGCAACTGTATTCACTACTATTTGGTAACATCCTCCTGTCTTTGTTGAGGAACAACTTGAACTTCCAATGACAATGTGTTCTGTGAGGCTGTCTGAAACACTCAGGCTTCCTGGATTACAATTATTGCAATGATGTAACTATTTTAGACAGTTTATATACAGTACATACATTAAAAGTTCTTTTTTTCCAGGCTTTCACCTATTGTCATTCCATACTCTAGCAGACAAGTAGTGCATCAAGTAATTACAACACATAACTCGCTTATTTTAAATGCCTCTTAAAATTACCAACAAATTTGAATGCAGTGATTAAAGCAGTCAATGATGACACACAGCTGGAACCCTGTTACTGTCTAATTGAGTAGGCGGAGGCTCCAGATCCAATTAAGGACGAAAGACACAATAAAAGGCCACTGTTGCTAGCTGTTTGAATGTGGGTGTGTGAACTTTGGGAATCATGGCATTCTCAGGAGTAAGGTTGGTCCTTGTGGGAGTTTTTCTTGCTTTAAACTATGTGTGCAGTGTACCTACTTCTGTACAAGATGTAAAAATGGCATTTCAAGATTCTCAGTTTCCAGTGAAGGTCAATGTACAGCCATCTGCCCAGTTTAATGTGTGCCAAGTACAGGGTTTTGAAAGGGTTCCTTGTGGACTACCTGGCATTCAGGCTGCTCAGTGTACTGCCATTAACTGCTGTTTTGATGGCATGCAGTGCTATTATGGGAGAAGAGGTAGGTTTTGAATCGTCCCTAACTTGGCTTTAGTTAAAAATGCCAAACTGACTCCTGTTTCTTCCTTGGTGTTGCCAGTGACTGTCCAGTGTACCCTTGATGGCCAGTTTATCTTGGTGGTGGCAAGAGATACAACCCTTCCCAGGATTAGCCTGAATTCCATCAACTTGTTGGGAGGAAATGCTGCACCCTGTGGTCCTGTTGACTCAAATGCAGCCTTTGCTATATACCAGTTTCCTGTAACAGCTTGTGGAACAACAATGAGGGTTTGTTTAAAAAAAGATATAAATAACCCCCCCTCCTCCAAATACATGGTGTTGGTCTTGATGTTAACTGTCCTTCCTACTCTGTCCAGGTCCACGGTGGTTATGTGGTCTATGAAAACAAGATGATCTCTGGCTACGAAGTTGGCGTTGGACCCCGAGGAGCAATCACAAGGGACACTCACTTTGAGTAGGTTAACTAAAACTCATGGTAGGGGATGGGGTTTTTGGCCTTTTACTGATCTCTGGCTTCCTTTGCAGGCTTTACATCCAGTGTAGATATGCTGGTGTTAACTTTGCAGCTGTGTCGTTTGAGCCTTCTGCTGCTGCCAATCCTATGCCCCTTGTTGCTTCTGGACCACTCCAAGTAGCAATAAGGCTAGGAAATGGCCGATGTGCTGTAAAGGGATGCAATGAAGGTGAGCAGCTTCCGTCTGGATCTTGATGTGCAATCTGAACTGTCAACAGGAATTGACCCTCCACCTCCCAACAGAAAAGGTGGCCTACAACTCGTACTACATGGCTACTGACTACCCTGTGACTAAGATACTGCGGGAACCAGTGTTCGTTGAGGTTTATATCGTGGGAAGAAATGATCCTAACATTGTGCTGGTTTTGGGAGACTGCTGGGCGACTGCTTCCCCTAACCCCTACAGTGGACCACAGTGGGACCTTCTTTTGAATGGGTAAGTTCTTCACATACCCTTTCTTGGTGTAGGCCAGTGACTGACCAAGAATTGATGACCTGTTTGTGTATTTCAAAGGTGTCCATATACAGATGACCACTACTTGACCAAGGTGATCCCAGTTAATGGAACGTCTGGACTTGCCTACCCTACCCATTACAGACGCTTTGTCCTGAAGATGTTTGCCTTTGTGAATACTGATATGACTCCAGTGCAAGAGACAGTAAGGGCTTGCTTTCTCCTTATGGTCTTGTACATGAAGCGAGTTCTATGGCTAAGGTTTGTTTCCTTTTCAGGTCTTCATCCACTGCAGTACATCTGTATGTCTTCCATCTGCACAAGACTCCTGTGAACCTGTGTGTGCCAGAAGAAGTAGGTAGACTTCTGTAAAACTTTCTCCTGTGTTCCTTGACTGGCTTACTGACTTTGTTCATCTTCCTCTTTAGGAAGAGATGTTTCTGCAGAAGGGCGCTCGAACAAATCGGCAGTAGTGTCTAGTGGAGAAGTCATCTTTACCCACAGTTTCACACCTAGTTCTGATTAAAACTGTGCCAAATAAAAGGTTTTTGCTTTGAAACTAGTTTGCTGCTGCTTCAGTTGTATTGTACACATCTGGGAGGGCTCTCCTGAGTGACATTTTTGTTTATGATTGTGGGACTGTCTTTCAGTAAACTGCTTTTCTATGTATAAACATGGTATTGACTTTCTATTATCTGATGGGATCAAGATTTGGTGGTTGGGTATTTGGACTGACTTGATAGCTAACATTTTGCTAGTTAGTGGTATGATCTGCTTGAGATGAGGTGAAATGGGCAACCCTTTAGTTTTTGGAGATTACATTTGAGAAGGCCCAAACTGTGTGTGGATTAAGCTTTAGACTAGCATCTCAAATTTTCTATGAGGGAGGGGGGGGGGGGGGGGGTTGGTATGCAATTGTAAATTCAGGTAACCAAGACCACTCATACAGTTCTGAAATGGTAGAGGAACTCACCTGTGGTTGACTTGTATTGTGGAAACCTGACTAGTGCATTTATATGCAGTAACTTGGGTAGATGCAGAAAGTGACACACAGGTGCTGTGTACCGTTAGCATCATAGTGGCTATTTCAGTCTGTTAGAACTGACTAATGCACCAATGAGGCTGTGAAGCTTACTTGATGTCCTACTACCCATACTTGTTGTTTTGGTCTTATTCTGAATTAAATTTGCTGGAGAGAGGTCAATCTAGCAACAGCTTTTGTTTCTAAAATAGTTTAGGATGCTCTCCTGTTATTGGGAATATTAATTTAGTTTGACAAACGTACTAATTTTCAAGTGATCTTTTTAGTGTGAAGTCATTATACCAGGGAGCAAGTTTCTTTTAACTGCAGCTATATTATGTAGGGTATAACGATGCCTCTATTCATTTGTCTGATCAAGTGCTGTGGGGTCAAATGTGATCCGTAGTTGATGACTTGTGCAGAGTGTTGGTAATCTCCCAGGGAGTTGATGTGAATGCCCCATTAAACAGTGCTGTGTGTACATTGTTTTAATTGAGAGGATTGTGATTATGCTTAATCCGAAGGATGATGAATCTAAAGTGTGACCTGCTTTATGAGTGGGTCCTACGACACACTGATTTACTCCTACTGAGTCCAGTATGGACATATGAATGCTCTTCTCAGAGGGTCTTGTGGATTCTCAAAATTAATATTCATATCTCCAGCAATTAACGCTTTGTCTACAGAAACAACCAGGTTTGAGAGGAAATCTGCAAATTCACAAATTCAGAGTAGGGCCCTGGGGGTCTGTAAATGATAATTAGTGGGATTGACTGATCTGACTTCATATTTGTAGCTACACTTGTTACTATAGAGAACTTCAAAAGCATTAGTCAGTTTTTCATTGTAAATAACTGCGACGCCTCCTCCTCTACCAGTTAGCCGAGGCTGGTGTATGTAGCTGTATCCAGGAGGATGAGCTTTATTTAAAACTGCATACTTGTTCTGTTTAATCCAGGTTTTTGTTAAACATAATATATTAAACCTCTGATCAGTGATACTTTCATTAACAGCATGGAATTTAGATGTAAGAGATCTAATATTTAACAGTCCTAGCATCAGGTCCAAGGTGCTGGGTGAGTATTGAGTGTGCTCTGAATTTGTGGTCTCTATATTAATAAAATTACTAAAACAATAGACTTTCTTGGGTGTTTGTAATTTTTTGCTTAGAACTTCTAGCCAAGCTCTCGACTTTACATTCAAAACAAAATAAATATCAAAAGCCAAGCTCGCACAAAGCTCAAAATTTCTCAGTTGAACTTCCGGCCCTCAGATACATACAGTATACAAATCAGATCAAAAGCCACGCCCCCATCATTTGCAGGATAAAGATGTCCACTCTGTTACTACTGTAAATATATGAGAGAAACAAAAATCATAATTAATATCCAAGATTTAGATAAGAATTAGGGTAATTGTGGAGATGAAGGGATACACATGGTCAGCAACAATACTCCAGTCATCTGTGGTCATGATTTACAGTAAGCCATGATGGACTGGAATTAACAGGCCAGAATAAAATCCCAATAAAATTCATTTGTTTGTGGTTGTAGTGTGATAAAATGTGGAAAGGTTTAAGGGGTATGAATACTTTTGCGAGGCATTGTATATATTTTTTAGAGCAGAATTCTGTCAACTTTATAGACTGTGTGTAAAAATCCCAGCAGGTCCTGAAGTACTCACACCATCCCGCGATAAAACCACAGAGATCAGACTTTATCCTCATTCTGATGATTGATGTGAACATTAATTGAAGTGTTTAAGTTCTTTGTGCAGATTAGATAACAGCATGAATCTGCTGGTGTTCCTAATAAAGTGCACAAAAAGTGGAGTTTCAGAATTTTTTTTGTGTGTTGCAGTGTATAGATGTTGCTTGTTCTCAGTGTCCTGCTCTCTTTAGCACAGCGTCAGTGACGTCAAAGTGTCATTTCTGAGTTTATTATAGTTTTAAATTTAAATCTGTTTTTATTAAAGTGAGACTTGCATGCAAAACTGCTAGAACATCCATGTCCACCTTTACAGGTTCTATGTGGTATCGTCGACTGTAATCTCACCATGATCTTTATGTTCATTTCTGCTCGTGAGACATTACAGAGAGAGACAGAGACAGACGGAAAACCCCATGCAACCATGTTTTTCAGGCTCTAGGTCCGTCCATTGTTCTTCTACTACTTGTAGTACTTTTCCTACTACTTCCTCTTTCTCCCCCAAACCTTGTTTTCTCCTCTGTATGTCAGCACCAGCTTGTGTTCATGTGACAAAAACATGGCAAACCTACGGCTCAGCATATATCATGTCATGGGATAAAGGTGTGTGTGTGTGTGTGTGTGTGTGTGTGTGTGTGTGTGTGTGTGTCGTTGTCCAAATCGTGTAAATTCCTACAGTATTGACATTCATATTCAAGTTACTAATGTGCCCTTGCTATGTATTCTTTATATGCATTCTTCAATATTACAACTTTTAGCTCCGCCCCATCTGAGATGCAATATAAAAAAAAAAGATTTTCAACACGTTTTATTCATAATTTCTTTTGGACAGTTTAAGGCTCCTCAGCATCCCAATGTAAACGTCCTTGGAACCCAAGTCTATTAAGGGAAGTGCTATTGATTTCATTGTAAAGACTAAATACTGAATTTTTGTGAATGATGAATGTGACCACAGATGATTAAATGTGAAGCGAGCACAGACAAAGACACACACACCTTCCTCATTCTTCAAGCAGCAGCGGGAAAAAAAAATCAGATGTTGACTCAGATGTGAAAAGACACATTGGCTCGGCAGAAAAAGTGTATATGGACTGCTCAGAGTGGAAAAACCGGTCTTTAAACATTTTATACATTCACGTACACAATGAAAATATTGTATATAATCGTAAATATTGGTATCTTGCGCACTGCAGTGTCTATTTTTGTATAATACACATGAGCTACTTCCGTGATTTGTTTGCATCTATGAACGTTCGTAGAACTGCGGCCCATTCATATGTGTGGACATCCGCAACTCGAATGTTTATAAGTCGGGGACTACCTGTAATCTGTAAAAAATAAATAAATAAATCTCTGTACTATACATTATTGTATAATAATAATAATAATAATAATAATTTATAAATTTATTTACAAGTTATTCATATATAATATTTCAATAGCATATGTTTTATAATGGTATCAGGTTTTGCTTCCACAGCAGCAGCCACAGATATCCAAGGTGCTTATGTTTCCATGGTAACGCATGGAGGAAGTGACGTCTGCGCTGGCGATTCTCAGGGTGTTCCGAAAGGAAGAATGCAGCCGCATGTAATTTATTGTATTTATCGCTCATTTTCTTTCCCGGAACTAAGTATAAAAATGGCATATGAGCTTTAAACCCTTTTCTCATCCTTTTTGGGTATCTTACTTTAAAAGAAAAAAAACTCAAATCCTTAGTTTATTTATTAGAAATACAGCGCAAATGTGATCACTCAATTCGTGTGCATCACATGCTCCCAGACAAACAAAAGTGGCTCCTGACACATGACCAAAAATTTTACTTAAACCATGTTTTCTCGGACAGTATGGGTACAAACATTGAGTTGGCTGGATTGCAACTGTATTCACTACTATTTGGTAACATCCTCCTGTCTTTGTTGAGGAACAACTTGAACTTCCAATGACAATGTGTCCTGTGAGGCTGTCTGAAACACTCAGGCTTCCTGGATTACAATTATTGCAATGATGTAACTATTTTAGACAGTTTATATACAGTACATACATTAAAACTTCTTTTTTTCCAGGCTTTCACCTATTGCCATTCCATACTCTAGCAGACAACTAATGCATCAAGTAACACATAACTCGCTTATTTTAAATGCTTCTTAAAATCACCAACAAATTTGAACGCAGTGATTAAAGCAGTCAATGATGACACACAGCTGGAACCCTGTTACTGACTAATTGAGTAGGCGGAGACTCCAGATCCAATTAAGGACGAAAGACACAATAAAAGGCCACTGTGGCTAGCTGTTTGAATGTGGGTGTGTGAACTTTGGGAATCATGGCATTCTCAGGAGTAAGGTTGGTCCTTGTGGGAGTTTTTCTTGCTTTAAACTATGTGTGCAGTGTACCTGCTTCTGTACAAGATGTAAAAATGGCATTTCAAGATTCTCAGTTTCCAGTGAAGGTCAATGTACAGCCATCTGCCCAGTTTAATGTATGTCAAGTGCAGGGTTTTGAAAGGGTTCCTTGTGGACTACCTGGCATTCAGGCTGCTCAGTGTACTGCCATTAACTGCTGTTTTGATGGCACGCAGTGCTATTATGGGAGAAGAGGTAGGTTTTGAATCTTCCCTAACTTGGCTTTAGTTAAAAATGCCAAACTGACTCCTGTTTCTTCCTTGGTGTTGCCAGTGACTGTCCAGTGTACCCTTGATGGCCAGTTTATCTTGGTGGTGGCAAGAGATACAACCCTTCCCAGGATTAGCCTGAATTCCATCAACTTGTTGGGAGGAAATGCTGCACCCTGTGGTCCTGTTGACTCAAATGCAGCCTTTGCTATATACCAGTTTCCTGTAACAGCTTGTGGAACAACAATGAGGGTTTGTTTAAAAGATTTATATAAATACCCGCCCCTCCTCCAAATACATGGTGTTGGTCTTGATGTTAACTGTCCTTCCTACTCTGTCCAGGTCCACGGTGGTTATGTGGTCTATGAAAACAAGATGATCTCTGGCTACGAAGTTGGCGTTGGACCCCGAGGAGCAATCACAAGGGACGCTCACTTTGAGTAGGTTAACTAAAACTCAGGGTAGGGGATGTGTTTTTGGCCTTTTACTGATCTCTGGCTTCCTTTGCAGGCTCTACGTCCAGTGTAGATATGCTGGTGTTAACTTTGCAGCTGTGTCGTTTGAGCCTTCTGCTGCTGCCAATCCTATGCCCCTTGTTGCTTCTGGACCACTCCAAGTAGCAATAAGGCTAGGAAATGGCGGATGTGCTGTAAAGGGATGCAATGAAGGTGAGCAGCTTCCGTCTGGATCTTAATGTGCAATCTGAACTGTCAACAGGAATTGACCCTCCACCTCCCCACAGAAAAAGTGGCCTACAACTCGTACTACATGGCTACTGACTACCCTGTGATTAAGATTCTGCGGGAACCAGTGTTCGTTGAGGTTTATATCGTGGGAAGAAATGATCCTAACATTGTGCTGGTTTTGGGAGACTGCTGGGCGACTCCTTCCCCTAACCCCTACAGTGGACCCCAGTGGGACCTTCTTTTGAATGGGTAAGTTCTTCACATGCCCTTTCTTGGTGTAGGCCAGTGACTGACCAAGAATTGATGACCTGTTTGTGTATTTCGAAGGTGTCCATATACAGATGACCACTACTTGACCAAGGTGATCCCAGTTAATGGAACGTCTGGACTTGCCTACCCTACCCATTACAGACGCTTTGTCCTGAAGATGTTTGCCTTTGTGAATACTGATATGACTCCAGTGCAAGAGACAGTAAGGGCTTGCTTTCTCCTTATGGTCTTGTACATGAAGTGAGTTCTATGGCTAAGGGTTGTTTCCTTCTCAGGTCTTCATCCACTGCAGTACATCTGTATGTCTTCCATCTGCACAAGACTCCTGTGAACCTGTGTGTGCCAGAAGAAGTAGGTAGACTTCTGTAAAACTTTCTCCTGTGTTCCTTGACTGGCTTACTGACCTTGTTCATCTTCCTGTTTAGGAAGAGATGTTTCTGCAGAAGGGCGCTCGAACAAATCGGCAGTAGTGTCTAGTGGAGAAGTCATCTTTACCCACAGTTCCACACCTAGCTCTGATTAAAACTGTGCCAAATAAAAGGTTTTTGCTTTGAAACTAGTTTGCTGCTGCTTCAGTTGTATTGTACACATCTGGGAGGGCTCTCCTGAGTGACATTTTTGTTTATGATTGTGGGACTGTCTTTCAGTAAACTGCTTTTCTATGTATAAACATGGTATTGACTTTCTATTATCTGATGGGACCAAGATTTGGTGGTTGGGTATTTGGACTGACTTGATAGCTAACATTTTGCTAGTTAATGGTATGATCTGCTTGAGATGAGGTGAAATGGGCAACCCTTTAGTTTTTGGAGATTACATTTGAGAAGGCCCAAACTGTGTGTGGATTAAGCTTTAGACTAGCATCTCAAATTTTCTATGAGGGGGGGGGTTGGTATGCAATTGTAAATTCAGGTAACCAAGACCACTCATACAGTTCTGAAATGGTAGAGGAACTCACCTGTGGTTGACTTGTATTGTGGAAACCTGACTAGTGCATTTATATGCAGTAACTTGGGTAGATGCAGAAAGTGACACACAGGTGCTGTGTACCGTTAGCATCATAGTGGCTATCTCAGTCTGTTAGAACTGACTAATGCACAAATGAGGCTGTGAAGCTTACTTGATGTCCTATTAGGGTTTTTTTTTTTTTTTTTTTGGTCTTATTCTGAATTAAATTTGCTGGAGAGAGGTCAATCTAGCAACAGCTTTTGTTTCTAAAATAGTTTAGAATGCTCTCCTGTTATTGGAAATATTAATTTAGTTTGACAAACGTACTAATTTTCAAGTGATCTTTTTAGTGTGAAGTCATTATACCAGGGAGCAAGTTTCTTTTAACTGCAGCTATATTATGTAGGGTATAACGATGCCTCTATTCATTTGTCTGATCAAGTGCTGTGGGGTCAGATGTGATCCGTAGTTGATAACTTGTGCAGAGTGTTTAATCTCTCAGGGAGTTGATGTGAATGCCCCATTAAACAGTGCTGTGTGTACATTGTTTTAATTGAGAGGATTGTGATTATGCTTAATCCGAAGGATGATGAATCTAAAGTGTGACCTGCTTTATGACTACCAAGATGGCGGCGCGTGCACAACGAGAGGCTCGGCGTCTCTCTAGAAACTACAGTTTAGTAGTTATTATTCTGGTCATAATTAGTTTATTTGCGCAAAACGCACTCTGTCTAACCTCATATAGTAGACAAAAACTTTTAGACATTAGATTACAAGCAACAAACAGTGGTATAGTCGACTTTCGTCTCATTCCCTTTGAGATCTACAAGCCATCGGAGGCTACGGGCTATCCTCGGCCAGGCGGAAGTGCTCGTAGACGGCAAAGAGACCGTAAACAAAGGCGGGGGAAGCGAGGAGGGCTGCGGGCTAAGCTAAGGCTAACACCACACCGGCCTTCCTTACCGAGCATTTTCCTTGCTAATGTGCGGTCTCTGGTGAATAAGATGGATGAACTACGACTCCGTATCGCCAACAGCAAGAAATTAACGGACTGCAACATCTTAATATTTACGGAAACATGGCTGAACAGTGACATTCCTGATAGCGCAACTGAGCTAGCTGGATGCTTCATTCTACGTGCGGACAGGACAACAGAAGGCTCCGGGAAGACCAAACGTGGAGGTTTATGTATTTATGTAAACAAAGCCTGGTGCACTAACTGCACTGTTGTTGTGAGTGTTCTGCTGATGTGGAATTTTTAATGATTAAATTAGACCCTTACTTCTACCGAGGGAGTTTACTACTATAGTTATAACTGCTGCATACATACCACCGGATGCTAATGCTAAGAATGCTATGAAAGAGCTGCATGGAGCTATTAGCAAACAACAAACTGTTTATCCTGAGGCTGCTTTCATTGTTGCAGGGGATTTTAATCACTCTAACTTGAGAACAGTACTCCCAAAGTTTTTTCAACATGTGGACTGTCATACTAGAGGTAGCAAAACTCTGGATCATGTCTATACAAATATAGCCGAGGCATACAGAGTTTTAACCCTCCCCCACCTGGGACAGTCTGATCATCTTTCTTTGTTCCTGCTCCCCAAATACAGTCCATCAGTGACTACAAACCCGCCCACTCTGCAAACATATCCACCGAAATCTCCTTCCTCAATGAGCTAAATAACTTTTATGCTCGCTTTGATCAGAGTCTTCAGGAGACAATCACTACATTGATACCGCCTGTGAACTTTCAGCCTCTCTCGCTTTCCACCGCAGAAGTCTCTGCTGCCTTCAGCAAGATAAACAATCGGAAAGCAGCTGGCCCTGATGGAATACCTGGACGTGTGTCTGTCCCTACGTCAATCAACAGTGCCTACTTGCTTTAAATCCACCTCCATTGTGCCTGTGCCTAAACACTCCAAACCTATGTGCCTTAATGATTACCGCCCAGTAGCACTGACACCAATACTCATGAAGTGCTTTGAGCGTCTAGTCCTAGCACATCTCAAGAGAAGCCTTCCACCCACATTGGACCCTCATCAGTTCGCCTACCGGGAGAATAGGAGCATTGAAGATGCTGTCTCCCTAACGCTGCACACGGTACTTTCTCACCTGGATAATAAGAACACTTACACAAGAATGTTGTTCGTGGATTTCAGCTCAGCATTCAACACAGTAATCCCTTCCAGGCTGATCAGTAAGCTTACTGATCTCGGAATCAACACCTCTCTATGCAGCTGGATACTGGATTTTCTGACCAACAGACCACAGAATGTTAAAGCTAATAACGTTCTCTCCTCAACCATAATCCTGAACACTGGTGTGCCACAAGGCTGTGTACTGAGCCCCTTCCTGTTTTCACTGTACACACATGACTGCAGCCCTATGCATGGTTCTAATACCACAATTAAGTTTGCAGATGACACGACAGTGATTGGCCTCATCAATGACAATGATGAGACTAACTACAGGGCAGAGGTAAAGCACTTGGCCGAGTGGTGTGCTGACAACCACTTCCTCCTGAACACCAGTAAGACCAAGGAACTCATTGTGGACTTTAGAAGGAGAAGAGGTAACACACAGCTGTATTACAGTCTGGTGTGGTAACTGCTCTGTCTCGGACCGTAAATCCATCCAAAGGGTGGTAAAAACTGCTCAGCGTATCACTGGTACCCCACTTCCTGTCATTGAGGAAGTCTACAAGAGGAGGTGTCTGCGTAGAGCACGAAGCATCGTGAAAGACACCTCTCACCCTGCACATGAACTGTTTTCTCTCCTTCCTTCTGGAAAAAGGTTCAGATGCCTAAAAACCAAGAGCAGCAGGCTGAGGAACAGTTTTTACCCCACAGTGGTTACCTTACTGAACACAAATTCACTGTCCCCTTTACATAGACGGTACCACCATCATTGATAACCAACATTCCTGTTTAATACCTTTGTAAATACTTCCCGTTCATTCATTTGTACAGTCTGCACATGGACTGTATACTAATATGAGTATATTCATATATGTAGATGTGTGTATAGGTATACTCTGCATTCCCATCCAGCGGCTAAATTACTCATATTTATTCATATGTATATTCATACTATTGCACATAATGTAAATTCACCTATATATAGTTTCTGTATATCTTTATTCCACATATTTATAATCAGAAATATCTGTAGATGTAAATGTACTATTCTGTACATTAATTTATCCATCTATGCTCACTTTACACTGTATATTCATGTACATATTTCTTTCTGTAATACAATTTATACATAGACCTTACTTCTATCATACTAGTTTTTATAGATCTGTATATATGTTTATATTGCACTGCTAACTTGCACTTCTGGTTAGATGCTAACTGCATTTCGTTGCCTTGTGACTATGTGCAATGACAATAAAGTTGAATCTAATCTAATCTAATGAGTGGGTCCTACGACACACTGATTTACTCCTGAGTCTAGTATAGACACATGAATGCTCTTCTCAGAGGGTCTTCTGGATTAATTGAAATTTAATATTGAAATCTCCAGCAATTAACACTTTGTCTACAGAAACAACCAGGTTTGAGAGGAAATCTGTTAAACATAATATATTAAACCTCTGATCAGTGATAGTTTCATTAACCATATGGAATTTAGATGTAAGAGATCTAATATTTAACAGTCCTAGCATCAGGTCCAAGGTGCTGGCTGTGTATTCAGTGTGCTCTGAATTTGTTTTATTAAATAAGTAAAACAGACTTTTTTGGGTCTTTATAATTTTTTGTTTAGAACTTCTAGCCAAGCACTTGCTCTTGCAAGATACAAAAATCACAAGGGATACACATGGTCAGCAACAATACTCCAGTCGTCTGTGGTCATGATTTAAGCAATGATAGACTGAAATTAACAGCCCAAAATGTGTCACATAAAATCCAAATAAAATGTATTTGTTTGTGGTTGTAGTGTGATGAAATGTGGAAAGGTTTAAGGAGTATGAATAGTTTAACTGCAAGGCATTGTATATATATTTTTATAGCACCATCCTCTGTCAACTTTATAGACTGTTTGTGTGTGTGTGTCTCGGGTGTAAAAATCGCAGCAGGAGACCAGCAGGTCCTGAAATACTCACACCATCCCGTGATAAAACCACAGAGATCAGACTTTATCCTCATTCTGATGATTGATGTGAACATTAACTGAAGTGTTTAAGTTCTTTGTGCAGATTAGATAACAGCATGAATCTGCTGGTGTTCCTAATAAAGTGCACAAAAAGTGGAGTTTCAGAATTTTTTTTGTGTTGCAGTGTATAGATGCTGCTTGTTCTCAGTGTCCTGCTCTCTTAAGCACAACATCAGTGACATAAAGGTGTAATTTCTGAGTTTATTATAGTTTTAAATTGAAAACAATTTTATTAAAGTCAGACTTGCATGCAAAACTGCTAGAACATGTCCATCTTTACAGGTTCTATGTGGTATCGTCGACTGTAATCTCATCATGATCTTTATCTTTAAAACCCCATGCTACCATGTTTTTCAGGCTCTAGGTCCGTCCATTGTTCTACTACTACTTTTAATACTTTTCCTACTACTTCTTCTTTCTCCCACAAACCTTGTTTTCTCCTCTGTATATCAGCACCAGCCTGTGTTCATGTGACAAAAACATGGCAAAATTTGGCTCAGCATATATCATGTCATGGGATAAAGGTGTGTGTGTGTGTGTGTGTGTGTCTCATTGTCCAAATCGAGAAAATTCATACATTATTGACATTCATATTCAAGTTATTAATGTGCCCTTACTATGCATTCTTTATATGCATTCTTTAATATTACAACTTTTAGCGCCGCCCCATCTGAGTTGCTTTTAGTCAACTCAGTCGGTACAACACATATTGTACGGGATATCACACCCTCTCGTGTCCTGGCTGAAGCCACCTATATTCATGCCGTAAAGACAGTCAAACCTGTGGTGACGTAGGTGTAGCCCCGCCTACCTTTATAAACCATCGTCACCACGGTTGACTTACGCTCTTCACCTCGCTGTGAACACCTTGTTTTGTAGAGTTTTCTAGCTGTTGAAAGCAACTCTACATGTTTGCATTATAAAACTGGGCTTAAAATCAGCTTAACTGTTCTTGTTGGTGGTAGCGACAACAGCCTCAATTAGTGAGTTTCTACCCGTGGAGCGCTGATTTTAAGTGCACTGTCAGTGAGTATTAGCTACATCTCAGTTTGGTTGGCTTCTGTTTAGCTGTGCAAACGGTGCTAACTATTGCGAGCATGGAAACTAATGTGGAAAGGAAGAAGTCCACTATTCGCCCCTGTCCTCAGGGATGTGGCTTCTCTTTGCACGAGAAGGACCAGCACGAAGCATGTCCCGCCTGGTTAGGAATTCTCCACGCTAGGAGAGCGCTAGCTGAGCCCGAGTCATGTGCGCTCTGTCACCAGCTCCGGCATTCTACGCTAGAAAGGCGGGTCACATTTGTGGAGAGAATACTAGGAAAGAATACAGTCACTCAGCAAGACCCCCTTCCTCTCCGAATTAGTAGTCCCAGTTTCGACTGTGTTTGCTGAAGAGGAGTTTTCGGCAGAAGTCCCCGCTCTTAGCTAGGCAGAACAAATGGAATATTTTGAGCGGTCGGAGGACCGTGAGCTTTCATACAGTGCTGGCGAGCAGCCGGGGTGTGAGCAGCCTGCTTTGCAGGAGGATGACGTGCTCGACATTGATCTGAAAAAAGACCAACAAGAAACTTTACCGTCTGCTCACAGCTCCGGTGTTACTGTGTTAGCAGCTCGAGACGACAATTCATTTTTCGGTCTCTACCGTCGAGCGGACGAAATGTTGGAGGTGCAGTTGCCCTCCCCACAGCCGGCTCAGAAGCCGTCGAATGTTCTCTGGATTTTTTCTTCCTCCTGAACTGACAAGGGTTAAAAACTACTTGCAAATATTTCCCGACTTTATCGGTGAGCTAACGCCGTCATGGAGCAAGCCGCTGTCGACCCGGGTAACAGTGCCAGACTATGGACAGTATTTAGAATTGCACGGAGCTGAGAAAGTAGGGCTAATTGGCCCACCACCAATGGAGCCCTCTTTGGCTGCTTATTTAGCACCATCGCATAACCACGGAGTGTCTGGTTCTTCCGTCCAAACACTGCAGATTCTCTTCTGCACAGCTCTAAAAAATTTACCGCACTCAAGCGGGCACCCACCGTGCGCTGAATTCTGTCATGCTGCTGCAGGCGTATCAAGCGATGTGTTTAGCATAGCTCGGCTCACTGATGCCAGCCCGGTATGTGAGCTGCTGAACGAGCTCAGGACCGCCCACGACAGACTACATGTCTTGGTGCGCGGCTCTCTCCCTTGGCAGGGGCATGGCTAGCACAGTAGTGGCACAGAGGCATCTATGGCTCATGCTCTCAGACATTCCAGATAGAGATAGGTCCATCTACCTAGATGAACCGCTGTCCTCTGAGGGTTTGTTCGGCCAGCCACTTGATGCCATTCAAACAAAGTTTTATTTTAAGAGGAAACAGGCTGAGGCGTTGCGAGACATCATCCCACGACGAGAAGTGAAGCCCAAACAGGCTCGAAAGGTGACCACTCCGGCTCTCACCCGGTGAAACAGCAACCTCCCGGTCAAAACCTGCGCCAGTCGGCCTGAAACATGGGCCCCCCACCGGGCCTCCGGAAGGATTCAGCAGCCAGGAGGAAGAATCCACACTCCTCCTAGCTCAGAGTTTAAAGGGAGAGGGAGACACTGTTTCTCCTCTCGAGGCCGCCCAAGAGGCCGCTATGTTATGTTCAAGGAATCAGTCCCAAACGGCGTTGCACTTCCTTAACACAGTCTCCCAAACACATCCCCCCCACCCCCCCACACACACACACGAGTGTTCTATGTTCTCATTTTATGAACCCCAGTTGGGGTGTGTTAGAAAATTCTCAGGGACTTACAGCAAGTGCCCAAAATGTTTACAGTTCAATTACCCCAAAAATGGTGCATTTTGTAAACCGTGTGAATGTGCAATCAGTAAAACCAATAAAGAGTTTCCTTGTTTACAATGTTGCAAAACAAAAAAGCCCACTGCCGTCTATGGCGGAACGCCGGGGCAGCAGCCCCCCTTCGGTGCTCAATGTGAGCCGGTTGGCTTCCCGCTTTCTCGAGTGGCGTGCATGCACAGTCTCGACATGGGTGCAAAACACAGTCGCTATGGGATACCAACCGCAGTTCACCGCTCCTCATCCTTAATCAAAAACGTCGTGTCGGACAGCGCCGCAGCGGCGCTCCGACAGGAGATAAATTCTCTTCTGAGCAAAGGGGCGATTCAAGTGGCTTCTCCTTCAGAAGCGAGCTCAGGTTGGTACAGCCGTTATTTTGTCATTCCAAAGAGAGGGGGAGGGCTACGTTGGATCTGAGAACATTGAATGCATTTTTAATAACGTACAAGTTCAAAATGCTTACACTGAGCAGCAGTGCAGTAGGTCAGGGGATTGGTTAACTACGATCGATCTCACGGATGCTTACTTTCATGTAGCTCTCTTTCCAAGCCGCAGAAAATTTCTGTTTGCATTCGAGGGCATGGCCTACGAGTACCTAGTGCTACCGTTCGGCCTGTCGCTAGCTCCCTGAATGTTCACGAAGTGCATCGCGGCGGCGCTGTCTCCTCTTCGGGAGAGAGGCATGCGCATACTGGCCTATTTAGATGACTGGGTGCTAATAGCGAGCTCAATCGAATAGGCGGAGAAACAGACAGCGTTAGTTCTGTCTCACATTCAGACTTTAGCGTTCTCAGAAAAAATGCAGAACAGCTCACTGACTCCGAATCAACAGTTTGATTCCTAGGTCTGGAGATATGCTCCGTTCCCAGCCGAGCACATCTATTGAGCTCAGTTTCAGTTGCAACACAAACTTCGTTTCCGAGTGTTTTTACAGTTATTGGGAATGATGACGGCTATGATCATGCATGACTCCGTCTCCTCTTCTTACGCCAGGGCTATCCTATAGTCAGGGTGTCATTTCGCAAAGTGGTGTCAACAGATACCTCTCTGAGCGGGTGGGGCGCTTTGTGCCATGGCTCCGCGTTGAGGGAAGGAGTGGTCACGGGAACAACGCAGGCTTCACATCAACTATTTGGAGCTGTTGGCGGTGTTTTCAGCCCTTGAGACATTTTCGTCTGACTCTGACAGGCCATCATGTTCTGATCAGGACAGACAACACGACAGTGGTGTCGTATATAAACAGACAAGGGGGGATTCACTTCCCCCGCTGAAACTATCTCATTTTCTATTGCTATGGTCCAGTGTTCATCTTCTGTCACTCGGCCACTCACATGCCAGGGCATCTGGATCTGGGTGCGGACCTTATCTCCAGAGGGGGCCCGCTTGTGAGGAAATGGAGGTTATACCCATGGGTGGTAGCTCAGATCTGGGAGCGCTTCGGCAGGGCAGTAGTGGATCTTTTTGCATCCAAAGAGAATGCTCACTGCCCACTATTCTTCTCCATAACAGATCGCAATGCTCCTCTGGGGATCAATGCACTGGCACACTCATGGCCCCCAGCCCTATTGTATACTTTCCCTCCAGTAGAACTGATTGTGGGTGTAAAGGTTACTCTACGGCTAAACGCGGCCTATGTACCTAAAGTGGTCTCCACTAATTATAGCTCTATGGTCTTTGACCTTTATAGCTTCTGCCCCCCTTCTTTTGCTTCTGAGGAGCAGGGAAAATTGCATAATTTGTGCCCTTTACGTGCACTACGTGACTACATGGACCGTACAGTGAATATGCGCGTAAGTGATCAACTGTTTGTCTGCTTTGCCAGTCCTATAAAGGGTAAAGCGCTGTCGAAACAGCGGCTTTCCCATTGGATTGTGGAGGCTATTGCATTAGCTTATAGCAGCAAGGGTGTCCCATTGCCTCAGGGTGTGAAAGCACATTCAACAGGGAATGTGCTGTTCAAAGGGATGTCCGTGGGTTATATTTGCACGGCAGCCAGTTGTGGCTTCAGCCAGGACACGAGAGGGCGTGATCTTCCATACAATATGTGTTGTACCTCATTCCTCTCCTTCAGGGAACAGAGGTTATAGTCATAACTATTCGATTTTCAACATGTTTTATTCATAATTTCTTTTGGACAGTTCTGCTCTTTCGGTTCCTAGTGAACTAATGTTATTGAATTCATGGCTCATTTTCTTTCCTCGAAATAAGTATAAAAATAGCTTATGAGCTTTAAACCCTTTTCTCATCCTTTTTTGTGGGTACCTTACTTTTACTTTGAACATACTGTAGCAAAAAAAAAAACTCAAATTCTTAGTCCATTTATTAAAAATACAGCACAAATTTGATCACTCAATTTGTGTGCATCACATGCTCCCAGACAAACAAAAGTGTCTCCTGACACAAGACCAAAAATTTTCTTTAAACCATGTTTTCTCATAACCCATATTACTACATTGTAATCCATTGAGTGATGGATGGGGATTGAAAAGTATTTACTATATGCAAGAATATGGACAGTATGGGTACAAACATTGATTTGGCTGGATTGCAACTGTATTCACTACTAATTGGTAACATCCTCCTGTCTTTGTTGTTGTCTCCTGTCTTTCACCTATTGTCATTCCATACTCTAGCAGACAAGTAGCATCAAGTAACTACAACACATAACTCGCTTATTTTAAACGCCTCTTAAAATCACCAACAAAGTTGAATGCAGTGATTAAAGCAGTCAATGATGACACACAGCTGAAACCCTGTTACTGACTAATTGAGTAGGCGGAGACTCCAGATCCAATTAAGGACGAAAGACACAATAAAAGGCCACTGTTGCTAGCTGTTTGAATGTGGGTGTGTGAACTTTGGGAATTATGGTACTCTCAGGAGTAAGGTTGGTCCTTGTGGGAGTTTTTCTTGCTTTAAACTATGTGTGCAGTGTACCTGCTTCTGTACAAGATGTGAAAATGGCATTTCAAGATTCTCAGTTTCCAGTGAAGGTCAATGTACAGCCATCTGCCCAGTTTAATGTATGCCAAGTGCAGGGTTTTGAAAGGGTTCCTTGTGGACTACCTGGCATTCAGGCTGCTCAGTGTACTGCCATTAACTGCTGTTTTGATGGCATGCAGTGCTATTATGGGAAAAGAGGTAGGTTTTGAATCTTCCCTAACTTGGCTTTAGTTAAAAATGCCAAACTGACTCCTGTTTCTTCCTTGGTGTTGCCAGTGACTGTCCAGTGTACCCTTGATGGCCAGTTTATCTTGGTGGTGGCAAGAGATACAACCCTTCCAAGGATTAGCCTGAATTCCATCAACTTGTTAGGAGGAAATGCTGCACCCTGTGGTCCTGTTGACTCAAATGCAGCCTTTGCTATATACCAGTTTCCTGTAACAACTTGTGGAACAACAATGAGGGTTTGTTTAAAAAAAATGCATATAAATACCCCGCCTCCTCCAAATACATGGTGTTGGTCTTGATGTTAACTGTCCTTCCTACTCTGTCCAGGTCCACGGTGGTTATGTGGTCTATGAAAACAAGATGATCTCTGGCTACGAAGTTGGTGTTGGACCCCGAGGAGCAATCACAAGGGACACTCACTTTGAGTAGGTTAACTAAAAGTCATGGTAGGGGACGGTTTTGGGGGCTTTTACTGATCTGTGGTTTTCCTTTGCAGGCTCTACGTCCAGTGTAGATATGCTGGTGTTAACTTTGCAGCTGTGTCGTTTGAGCCTTCTGCTGCTGCCAATCCTATGCCCCTTGTTGCTTCTGGACCACTCCAAGTAGCAATAAGGCTAGGAAATGGCCGATGTGCTGTAAAGGGATGTAATGAAGGTGAGAAACTTCCATCTGGATCTTCATGTTCAATCTGAATTTAAACTGGCAACAGGAATTGACCCTCCACCTCCCAACAGAAAAAGTGGCCTACAACTCGTACTACATGGCTACTGACTACCCTGTGATTAAGATTCTGCGGGAACCAGTGTTCGTTGAGGTTTATATCGTGGGAAGAAATGATCCGAACATTGTGCTGGTTTTGGGAGACTGCTGGGCGACTGCTTCCCCTAACCCCTACAGTGGACCACAGTGGGACCTTCTTTTGAATGGGTAAGTTCTTCACATGCCCTTTCTTGGTGTAGGCCAGTGACTGACCAAGAATTGATGACCTGTTTGTGTATTTCAAAGGTGTCCATATACAGATGACCACTACTTGACCAAGGTGATCCCAGTTAATGGAACGTCTGGACTTGCCTACCCTACCCATTACAGACGCTTTGTCCTGAAGATGTTTGCCTTTGTGAATACTGATATGACTCCAGTGCAAGAGACGGTAAGGGCTTGCTTTCTCCATATGGTCTTGTACATGAAGCGAGTTCTATTGCTAAGGGTTGTTTCCTTCTCAGGTCTTCATCCACTGCAGTACATCTGTATGTCTTCCATCTGCACAAGACTCCTGTGAACCTGTGTGTGCCAGAAGAAGTAGGTAGACTTCTGTAAAACTTTATGCTGTGTTCCTTGACTGGCTTACTGACCTTGTTCACCTTCCACTTTTTTAGGAAGAGATGTTTCTGCAGAAGACCGCTTGAACAAATCGGCAGTAGTGTCTAGTGGAGAAGTGATCTTTACCCACAGTTCCACACCTAGCTCTGATTAAAATTATGCCAAATAAAAGGTTTTTGCTTTCAAACCAGTTTGCTGCTTCAGTTGTTATGCACTTGGCTGCCATGAAGGCTCTCCTAAGTATGCTGTTAAGATCATGGGAGTGTTCCAGTAAACTGCATCTATCTCGTCTATGTTTTAAACATGTATTGACTTGCTATTCTCTGATGGGGCCAAGATTTGGTGGTTCAGTATTTGTACTTGGACTGACTTGCTAGCAACATTTTGCTAGTTAATGGTACAATCTGCTTGAGATGAGGTGAAATGGGCAACCATTTAGTCGTTGGAGATTACATTTGAGAAGGCCCAAATTGTGTGGCTTAAGCTGTAGCCTCAAATTTTAGCTGAAGGGGTTTTGGTATACAATTGTAAATTGTACCATTCTGAAATGGTAGAGGAACTCACCTGTGGTTGACTTGTATTTTGGAAACCTGACTAGTGTGTTAAACCTCTGATCGGTGATGGTTTCATTAACAGTATGGAATTTGGATATAAGAGATCTAATAGTTAACAGTCCTAACATTAGGTCTGAGGTGCTGGCTGTGTATTCAGTGTGTTCTGAATTTGTGGTCTCTATATTAAATACTTTTTGGGGGGTCTTTATATACATATTTTTGTTTAGAACTTGCTGTTGCAAGATACAAAAAAAACACAAGCTCTCGGTTTTACATTCAACACAAAAGAAATGTCACAAGCCAAGCTTGCAAGGCTCAATTTCTCAGTTGAACTTCCAGCCCTCAGATACATACAGTATACAAATTAGATCAAAAGCCACGCCCCCATCATTTGCAGGATCAACATGTCCACTCTGTTACTACTATAAACATGCAAGAGAAACAATCACAACATCCAAGATTTAGGTAAGAATTGGGGTAATTGTGGAGATGAAGGGATACACATGGTCAGCAACAATACTCCAGTCGTCTGGGGTCATGATGGACCGGTATTAACAGCCCAAAATGTCACAAAATCCCAATAAAATTCATTTGTGGTTGTAGTGTGATGAAATGTGGAAGGTTTAAGGGGTATGAATACTTTTGCAAGGCATTGTATATATATTTTTAGAGCACCATTCTGTCAACTTTATAGACTGTGTGTAAAAATCCCAGCAGGTCCTGAAGTACTCACACCATCTCGCGATAAAACCAGAGATCAGACTTTATCCTCATTCTGATGATTGATGTGAACATTAATTGAAGTGTTTAAGTTCTTTGTGCAGATTAGATAACATCATGAATCTGCTGGTGTTCCTAATAAAGTGCACAAAAAGTGGAGTTTCAGAATTTTTTTTGTGTGTTGCAGTGTATAGATGTTGCTTGTTCTCAGTGTCCTGCTCTCTTTAGCACAGCATCAGTGACGTCAAAGTGTCATTTCTGAGTTTATTATAGTTTTAAATTTAAATCTGTTTTTATTAAAGTGGGACTTGCATGCAAAACTGCTAGAACATCCATGTCCACCTTTACAGGTTCTATGTGGTATCGTCGACTGTAATCTCACCATGATCTTTATGTTCATTTCTGCTCGTGAGACATTACAGAGAGAGAGAGACAGAGACAGACGGAAAACCCCATGCAACCATGTTTTTCAGGCTCTAGGTCCGTCCATTGTTCTTCTACTTGTAGTACTTTTCCTACTACTTCCTCTTTCTCCCAAAAACCTTGTTTTCTCCTCTGTATGTCAGCACCAGCTTGTGTTCATGTTACAAAAACATGGCAAACTTATGGCTCACCATATATCATGTCATGCGATAAAGGTGTGTGTGTGTGTGTGTGTGTCATTGTCCAAATCGTGTAAATTCATACAGTATTGACATTCATATTCAAGTTACTAATGTGCTCTTACTATGCATTCTTCAATATTACAACTTTTAGCTCCGCCCCATCTGAGATGCAATATGAAAATATAGATTTTCAACACGTTTCATTCATAATTTCTTTTGGACAGTTTAAAGCTCCTCAGCATCCCAATGTAAATATCCTTGGAACCCAAGTCTATTAAGGGAAGTGCTATTGATTTCATTGTAAAGACTAAATACTGAATTTTTGTGAATGATGAATGTGACCACAGATGATTAAATGTGAAGCGAGCACAGACAATGACACACACACCTTCCTCATTCTTCAAGCAGTAGCGGAAAAAAAAACTCAGATGTTGACTCAGATGTGAAAAGACACATTGGCTCGGCAGAAAAAGTGTATATGGACTGCTCAGAGTGGAAAAAACGGTCTTTAAACATTTTATACATTCACGTACACAATGAAAATATTGTATATAATCGTAAATATTGGTATCTTGTGCACTGCAGTGTCTATTTTTTGTATAATACACATGAGCTACTTCCGTGATTTGTTTGCATGTGTGTGGACATCCGCAATTCAAATGTTTATAAGTCGGGGACTACCTGTAATCTGTAAAAAATAAATAAATCTCTGTACTATATATTATTGTATAAGAATAATAATAATTTATCAATTTATTAAAAAGTTATTCATATATAATACTTCAATAGCATATGTTTTATAAGGGTATCAGGTTTTGTTTCCACAGCAGCAGCCACAGATATCCAAGGTGCTTATGTTACCATGGTAACGCATGGAGGAAGTGACGTCTCCGCTGGCGACTTCTCAGGGTGTTCCGAAAGGAAGAATGCAGCCGCATGTAATTTATTGAATTTATCGCTCATTTTCTTTCCCCGGAAATAAGTATAAAAATGGGGTATGAGCTTTAAACCCTTTTCGGGTATCTTACTTAAAAAAAAAAAAAAACTCAAAACCTTAGTCCATTTATTAGAAATACAGCGCAAATGTGATTGTGATGTGACAATTAGTGTGAATCACATGCTCCCAAACAAACAAAAGTGGCTCTTGACACATGGCCAAAAATTTTACTTAAACCATGTTTTCTCATAACCCATATTACTACGTTGTAATCCATTGGGTGATGGATGGGGTATGTTAAAGTACTTATGCAAGAATACAGACAGTATGGGTACAATCATTGAGTTGGCTGGATTGCAACTGTATTCACTACTAATTGGTAACATCCTCTTGTCGTTGTTGAGGAACAACTTGAACTTCCAATGACAATGTGTTCTGTGAGGCTTTCTGGAACACTCAGGCTTCCTGGATTACAATTCTTTCAATGATGTAACAATTTTAGACAGTTTATATACATACATTAAAACTCCTTTTTTCCCAGGCTTTCACCTACTGTCATTCCATACTCTAGCAGACAAGTAGTGCATCAAGTAACTACAACACATAACTCGGTTATTTTAAATGCCTCTTAAAATCACCAACAAATTTGAACGCAGTGATTAAAGCAGTCAATGATGACACACAGCTGGAACCCTGTTACTGACTAATTGAGTAGGCGGAGACTCCAGATCCAATTAAGGACAAAAGACACAATAAAAGGCCACTGTGGCTAGCTGTTTGAATGTGGGTGTGTGAACTTTGGGAATCATGGCACTCTCAGGAGTAAGGTGGGTCCTTGTGGGAGTTTTTCTTGCTTTAAACTATGTGTGCAGTGTACCTGCTTCTGTACAAGATGTGAAAATGGCATTTCAAGATTCTCAGTTTCCAGTGAAGGTCAATGTACAGCCATCTGCCCAGTTTAATGTATGCCAAGTGCAGGGTTTTGAAAGGGTTCCTTGTGGACTACCTGGCATTGAGGCTGCTCAGTGTACTGCCATTAACTGCTGTTTTGATGGCATGCAGTGCTATTATGGGAGAAGAGGTAGGTTTTAAATCTTACCTGACTTGGCTTTAGTTAAAAATGTCAAACTGACTCCTGTTTATTCCTTGGTGTTGCCAGTGACTGTCCAGTGTACCCTTGATGGCCAGTTTATCTTGGTGGTGGCAAGAGATACAACCCTTCCCAGGATTAGCCTGAATTCCATCAACTTGTTGGGAGGAAATGCTGCACCCTGTGGTCCTGTTGACTCAAATGCAGCCTTTGCTATATACCAGTTTCCTGTAACAACTTGTGGAACAACAATGAGGGTTTGTTTAAAAAAAATGCATATAAATACCCCGCCTCCTCCAAATACATGGTGTTGGTCTTGATGTTAACTGTCCTTCCTACTCTGTCCAGGTCCACGGTGGTTATGTGGTCTATGAAAACAAGATGATCTCTGGCTACGAAGTTGGTGTTGGACCCCGAGGAGCAATCACAAGGGACACTCACTTTGAGTAGGTTAACGAAAACTCATGGTAGGGGATGGTTTTGGGGGCTTTTACTGATCTGTGGTTTTCCTTTGCAGGCTCTACGTCCAGTGTAGATATGCTGGTGTTAACTTTGCAGCTGTGTCGTTTGAGCCTTCTGCTGCTGCCAATCCTATGCCCCTTGTTGCTTCTGGACCACTCCAAGTAGCAATAAGGCTAGGAAATGGCCGATGTGCTGTAAAGGGATGTAATGAAGGTGAGAAACTTCCATCTGGATCTTCATGTTCAATCTGAATTTAAACTGGCAACAGGAATTGACCCTCCACCTCCCAACAGAAAAAGTGGCCTACAACTCGTACTACATGGCTACTGACTACCCTGTGACTAAGATTCTGCGGGAACCAGTGTTCGTTGAGGTTTATATCGTGGGAAGAAATGATCCTAACATTGTGCTGGTTTTGGGAGACTGCTGGGCGACTGCTTCCCCTAACCCCTACAGTGGACCACAGTGGGACCTTCTTTTGAATGGGTAAGTTCTTCACATGCCCTTTCTTGGTGTAGGCCAGTGACTGACCAAGAATTGATGTCCTGTTTGTGATTTTCGAAGGTGTCCATATACAGATGACCACTACTTGACCAAGGTGATCCCAGTTAATGGAACGTCTGGACTTGCCTACCCTACCCATTACAGACGCTTTGTCCTGAAGATGTTTGCCTTTGTGAATACTGATATGACTCCAGTGCAAGAGACAGTAAGGGCTTGCTTTCTCCATATGCTGTTGTACATGAAGTGAGTTCTATGGCTAAGGGTTGTTTCCTTCTCAGGTCTTCATCCACTGCAGTACATCTGTATGTCTTCCATCTGCACAAGACTCCTGTGAACCTGTGTGTGCCAGAAGAAGTAGGTAGACTTCTGTAAAACTTTCTGCTGTGTTCCTTGACTGGCTTACTGACCTAATTCATCTTCCTCTTTTTTAGGAAGAGATGTTTCTGCAGAAGGGTGCTCGAACAAATCGGCAGTAGTGTCTAGTGGAGAAGTGATCTTTACCCACAGTTCCACACCTAGCTCTGATTAAAATTGTGCCAAATAAAAGGTTTTTGCTTTCAAACTAGTTTGCTGCTTCAGTTGTTATGCACTTGGCTGCCGTGAAGGCTCTCCTGAGTATGATGAGGTTATGATCATGGGAGTGTTCCAGTAAACTGCATCTAACAAGTGTATGTTTAAACATGATATTGACTTGCTATTCTCTGTAGGGTCAAGATTTGGTGGTTGGGTATTTGTACATGGACTGAATTTTCTAGCAACATTTTGTGAGTTAATGGTACAATCTGCTTGAGATGAGGTGAAATACACCTCTACATAACCCTTTAGTCTCTGGAGATTATGGCCTTCTCTACTTTTCAGAAAGCCCAAAGGATTGGATTAAGTTGTAGTCCAATGCCTCAAATTTTAGCTTTGAGAACACTTGGTTTATGCATGCAATGGTAATATCTGATAACTACAGTGGCCGTGAAGTGCAAAACAAGTTAACAAAACGAAAATAACACAACCCAAGACTAAATAAATTAAACAAAATAACAAATTCAAAACCAAATTAACAAATCCGAAAATAAAACAAATTAGTTTTGGGGTTTGTTCATTTGGTTTTGTTAATTTGGTTTGCACCTCTCGGCCATTCAGAAACAAACCGGAAAAGGTAGGTATAGTTTGCGAATGAAATTCTTACCGCTGATTGGATGAGACACCTGTCACTCAAGATATACAGGAAGTACTGTAGCGGTGGTAGATTCGTGTGTATGAATGTGCAAACATGTACTGGCCTTATTGTGGCTTCAAATATGGCGTTCTGCCAAATTTTTGCTGTTCTTGTGGAAAAAATCTTTCGCTTTTAAAAGATGGGTCATATGAGGTGACATGGAGGGGATCTACATCTGCCCCATGTAGACTCTCTACTGGTGTTCCGCAGGGCTCAGTACTTGGTCCTCTTCTGTTCTCCCTCTATACCCGGTCTCTTGGTAAGGTCATATTATCGCATGGATTTATACCATACCATTGTTATGCAGATGACACTCAACTTGTTTTCTCCTTTCCTCCCTCTGACACTCGGGTTTCCACGCGGATCTCAGCATGTCTGGCAGACATCTCATCCTGGATGGCAGCTCATCAGCTGAAACTCAATCTGAGTAAAACCGAACTGTTGTTCATTCCTGGTGATGCATCCCCAGGTCAAGATCTTGATATCCCTGGACAACACTCAAATCACTCCTTCAGCCACTGCCCGCAATCTTGGGGTAACCATGGACAATCATCTGTCATTTTCCCCTCACATCGCTAACCTTACTCAAGTCAAGTCAATTTTATTTATATAGCGCTTTTAACAATTGACATTGTCGCAAAGCAGCTTTACACAATAAAAAGAAGTAAGTTTTTATGCAATGTATATGAATCAAAATGACAAGATTGTCCCCGATGAGCAAGCCGAGGGCGACGGTGGCAAGGAAAAACTCCCTGAGATGGTAATAGGAAGAAACCTTGAGAGGAACCAGACTCAACAGGGAACCCATCCTCATCTGGGTGATAACGGATAGCAGGAATTGCTCAGCATAATAATGTGTAAGACTGGAAGTTCAGTATAACAAGAGATGTTTTAAAATTAAAAGGAGTCCAGTTTGTTCCCGGAGGCTCAGGTAGACTGTAGGGGATTCCGGTCCTGAGTTATCGAACAACTGAAGTCACAGGTCCCCAGAGCATCACTCGATGACAGGAGAGTCTTCATGGAAACCATCCCCAGCCACCATACGAATCCAGGCAGACCACACGGGGCATCCATGCGACGAGATTTCCAACCAGAAGCAGGACTCCAGGATGGGTTAGACGGCTCCAGAGGGCAGAGGGGTCTGGATCACTGGCAACTCAGGAGCGAAACATGTATAGCTCGACAGAGAGACAGAGAGAGGGAAAGAAGAGGGGGAGAGAGAGAGAGAAGAGAGCAGAAAAGGAGAGAACAGAAAATAAGGAGAGATGGCAGTTAGGTATGGTCACAGTCAGCATGTATAGGTGAATGTATATTTAGTGCAAAGTGCAAGCAGAGACTCCGGCAGGACTAACTATAACAGCATAACTAAAAGGGAGAGCCAGAAGGAAACACAAACATGAGGGCTCCCTGAGATGTAAAGCAACCAATCACCTCACCGTCAACAAACCTGAGTGAACAATGAGAGTGGGGAGGACAGCATCTAAACATACCAGTTCACCAGAATACTCTACGTCCATGAGTCCCCCAGATCTGCTCCTTTACCTAAGGTTAATCTATTTACAAAAATGCTTGGCTAAATAAATAGGTTTTTAGCCTAGACTTAAACACTGAGACTGTGTCTGAGTCCCGAACATTAATAGGAAGACTATTCCATAACTTTGGGGCTTTGTAAGAAAAAGCTCTGCCCCCTGCTGTAGTTTTAATAATACGTGGTACTGACAGGCAGCCTGCATTCTTTGATCGAAGTAGGCGTGGCGGATCATAAGACACTAACAGTTCACTCAAATACTGTGGCGCGAGACCATTTAGTGCTTTAAATGTCAAAAGTAGGATCTTAAAATCGATGCGAAATTTCACAGGGAGCCAATGCAGTGTAGATAAGATAGGGGTGATGTGCTCGTATTTTCTGGTTCTAGTGAGGACTCTCGCTGCTGCATTCTGTACTAACTGAAGCTTGTTTATACACCTAATTGAACAACCAGACATTAAGGCGTTACAATAGTCCAACCTAGACGTGATAAAAGCATGAACTAGTTTTTCTGCATCATTTAGTGACAATATGTTTCTTATCTTGGCAATATTTCTAAGGTGAAAGAAAGCTATCCTGGTGATATTATCTACATGAGCTTCAAACGAAAGGCTGGAATCTATAATCACACCGAGGTCTTTTACTGTTGCACTTGATGGAACAGAAAGGCCATCTAAAGTTACAGTGTGATCAGAAAGCTTAGTTCTAGCTACTTGTGGTCCTATGACCAGAACTTCTGTCTTATCAGGATTAAGCAGAAGAAAATTAATTAACATCCAATCTCGTATATCCTGCACACACTGCTCGATTTTAGCAAACTGGTTTTTCTCATCTGGTTTTGCTGAGACATATAATTGTGTGTCATCAGCATAACAATGAAAACTAATACCATGTTTACGAATTATGTTGCCCAGAGGAAGCATGTAAAGGGAAAAAAGCAGTGGGCCTAAAACTGAGCCCTGTGGAACACCAAACTCCACTTGAGAACATGAGGAATGGTCACCATCTAAATCTACAAACTGATAACGATCAGTCAAATAGGATCTGAGCCACAAGAGGGCAGTTCCCTTAATTCCTACTACCTTTTCTAATCTGTGAAGGAGAATACTATGATCAATGGTGTCAAAAGCTGCACTGAGGTCCAGTAACACAAGTACAGTGACGCAACCCTGATCAGAGGCCCATAGGAGGTCGTTTACTACTTTAACAAGTGCTGTCTCTGTGCTGTGATGAGGCCTAAATCCTGACTGATACAGTTCATTTATGCTATTTCTGTGTAGATGTGAACATAGCTGCTGTGATACTACCTTTTCCAAAATCTTGGAGATAAAGGGAAGGTTTGATATCGGCCTGTAATTAGAAAGCAGACAGGGGTCAAGGTCAGGTTTCTTGATTAGCGGTTTAATAACGGCTAATTTAAAGGATTTGGGGACATACCCACTACTGAGTGAACAGTTAATTACTTTCAACAGGGGTTCTATTATTGCTGGTACTATCTGTTTGAGAAAATGTGTCGGTATAGGATCTAATATACAGGTTGACGATTTTGAAGAAGAGATGAGTGAAATTAGTTCCCTCGCTTCAAGGGGAGTAAAGTGTTCTAAGTTCTGATATGATGTGGTTAAATCATCTGAATTATTTAAATTGTCTGTTTTCAAAGCCTGAATTTTTTGCCTAATATTTATGATTTTATTATTGAAAAAGTTCATGAAATCCTCACTACTGCATGATGTTGTTGTGGAGATTTCTGCAGTGGTCTTGTTTTTAGTTAAGTTAGCTACGGTATTAAATAAAAATCTCGGGTTGTTTTTGTTATTTTCTATAAGAGTGGAGAGATACGTTGATCTAGCATCACTGAGAGCTTTTTTATAGTTCAGGATGCTCTCCTTCCAAGCTATTTTGAATACTATCAATTTAGTTTGGCGCCATTTACGTTCGAATTTTCGAGTGGTTTGTTTTAAAGCACGTGTGTGGTCATTATACCAAGGAGCGAGTTTCTTATCTCTAATCATTTTCCTTTTAACTGGAGCTACATTATCTAAGCTATAACGAAGTGCTGACTCTAGATATTCATTCGCCTGTTCGAGTTCTGTGAAGTCAGATGGCGATCCAATCAAAGTTGATAATTCTGGAAGATTATTGATAAAGCTCTGTGCGGTATTTGATGTAAATGTACGTTTAAGGTGGAAGCGCGGTGCTGTGCTGCATACATTATTACTATAACACGCTTTAATCGAGACAAGGTAGTGATCTGAGATAACTTCAGACTGTGGAATTGTGGTTATATTTCCTATAATTAATCCGAAGGATAATATTAAATCTAAAGTGTGACCTGCTTTATGAGTGGGTCCTACTACACACTGATTTACTCCTACTGAGTCCAGTAAGGACATAAATGCTGTTCTCAGAGGGTCTTCTGGATTCTCAAAATGAATATTAAAGTCTCCAGCAATTAACGCTTTGTCTACAGAAACAACAAGGTTTGAGAGGAAATCTGCAAATTCGCAGAGAAACTCCGAGTACGGCCCTGGGGGTCTGTAAATGATGAGTAGCGGGATCGACTGAGCTGACTTTGTTACTATAGAGAACTTCAAATGCATTAGATTTAAAACTGTGTTTTTGTACGAGAGACAGATTATCGTTATAAATAACTGCGACTCCTCCTCCTCTACCAGTTAGCCGAGGCTGGTGTATGTAGCTGTATCCAGGAGGACTAGCTGCATTTAGAGCTACATACTCGTCCTGTTTAATCCAGGTTTCTGTTAAACATAGGATATCAAACTCCTGATCTGTGATAATTTCATTAACAATAACTGCTTTAGATGCGAGAGATCTAATATTTAACAGTCCTAGCTTCAGATCAGAGTTGCCGGCTGCGCATTCAGTGTATTCTGAGTTTGTGGTATCTATGTTAATTAAATTACTAAAACAGACTTTGTGAGTCTTTCTAAATTTATGTTTAGCTCGGGGAACAGACACAGTCTCAATATGATGTACCCTGAGTGACGACTCTCTGCAGCTAGCAGACGGTTGGTTTAGCCTGTCTGTCTGCTCCCTGGCCTGGGCTCTGGATTGTCACCGATTAACTAGGCCTCTTCTGAGACTATGTGCTATACTGCAAGAAATGAGAGCAGCACCTTCCCGAGTGGGATGGACACCGTCCCGCCCTAACAGGCCAGTTTTGCCCTCAAAGGTCCTCCAATTGTCTATGAAGCCCACGTTGTTTTCGGAGCACCACCTGGACATCCAGCGGTTCAGCGACCATAACCTGCTGTAAGCTATGTCGCCACGTCTCATTGGGATGGGACCAGAGCAAACTACTTCATCGCTCTTGTAGATTTCTTCTTTACAATATCAGAAGAATCCGCCCATTTCTTTCTTCACAGGCTACTCAGGTGCTTGTTCAGTCCCTTGTTATTTCAAGACTGGACTACTGCAACTCACTCCTGGCTGGCCTGCCTCTGTCCACAACTCGTCCTCTGCAACTGATCCAGAATGCAGCAGCACGTCTCGTTTTCAACCTTCCCAAGTTCTCCCACACCACCCCACTCCTCCGCTCCTTGCACTGGCTTCCTGTAGCTGCCCGCATCAAATTCAAAACACTGATGCTTGCCTACAAAGCTAAAAATGTCCCAGCACCCACTTGCCTCTCTGCTCTAATCACACCACGCACTGCGCCGTGTTCCCTCCGGTCCTCCAGCACTGCTCGCCTCGTCCCACCATCTCTCAGGGATCGAGGGCGGCATTCATCCAAACTCTTTTCTGTTCTGGCACCTAGGTGGTGGAACGAACTTCCTCTATATGTTCGTACAGCAGAGACTTTGACTATCTTTAAACGGCGACTCAAAACTTATCTATTTCTCCAGTACTTACAGGACTACCCCCCCCCCAAAAAAAAAAAAAACCTCTTCCCAGTTGTGTTGGACTAATCGCACTTAGTTATTGACCTAGTTAACCCAGTGTAAGTATCTATCCAGTAATGTAAACTTTAAAGCACTTTTTCTAAGTCGCTCTGGATAAGAGCGTCTGCCAAATGCCTAAATGTAAATGGACACAGCAGTTCTTTCTTTTTTTTTCTTTTATAATAGCAACCATTTTTATTCTTTTTTTTAACAGTAAGACGACAAAACGAGGGGTGTACTTACAATTATGATAGAAAGGAGGAATTTCGTTCTTTAAATGTATTCATCGTTCTGGTTGCTTTCTGGCTTAAGTCCTTGTAATGTTTCAAAATACATTTTCAAATCCACCTTGTAATGGGAGATATTAGGCATTCTTAATGACCACTTATATTTATGTATATAGAATTTACCTAGTAATAAGATTTAACATGAAAATGTGACTTCTATCTTTTTTTTTATCATAAAATATAACATCTCTTTTACTTGTTAATTTTTGATCCACTCAGTGTAGTAAATAAAGATCCAACATCAATCCAAAAAAAGTTTACATATATACATTCAAAAAAGAGATTCAATACAGATTCCACATACATTCCGAGACACAGCAGTTCGCAAACTAATCTTTATACCGTGATATGTCATCAGCATGTCCAAAATCACGGCATACGAATGTCCGTCCTCAAAGTAACTAATAAATTTTATTTCCTTGCTTTCTAATGAAGGTTTTCATTATTTTCTTAGTTTTGCAGACCGAAAAAAAAAATGGTTTAAAAGTGAAGCAGAACACACAAGAAACAAAGTTAGAGACACAATTTCCTACTTCCTGTTTATCCTGAGTGACAGGTGTCTCGTCCAATCAGCGGTAAGAATTTAATTCGCAAACTATAACTACCTTTTCCGGTTCGTATCTGACTGGCCAAGAAGTGCAATACAAATTAACAAAACCCAAAACAAAATAAATTCAAAACCAAATTAACAAATCCCAAAACAGCAAAACCCAAAACAAAATAAATTAGTTTCGGGTTTTATTTTGTTTTCGGATTTGTTCATTTGGTTTTGAATATATTTTGTTTTGGGTTTTGTTAACTTGTTTTGCACTTCTCGGCCACCGTAGATAACCAAGAGCAGTCATGTTCAACATCCCAGGCTGCGAAACCTCTTCGTGGAGACTGGCCAGGTCACTAGTAGCCTTAATTGTGAAGTACATGTCAGTTTGTGTGGATGACATTTCCCCTCCTGCTTGAAATGGCAGAGGAACCCTCTCCTGTGATTGACCCGTGTTGGGGAAACTTGTACAGTACTTTTAGTAATTTGTAAACCTCCCTTGGGTGTATGTAAAGTGATCAAATGCATGTGCTATTTATCACTGTAGCTGTTTAAAATATGCACAAATGGTAGCTAATTCAAATGTTGGCTAATAGTAATAGGTTCAAATGGGTAATAGAACTTTCATAAAACATTAGTGAGCCAAAGTGCTGTTGGACAGGTGTTCACTGTACATAAGGGTGAAGTGGGTATGATTTGATATCCTCAGATGCTGTAGTTTTAATGCAACATGCAAAAATGCCATTACTTTTTCCTAGAATATTACCCATTGTTTAATTGGCATTTTATGTTGTGATAAAACACCTTTTCTTTTCTGACTAGCAAAATCTCAGCCTGAAGATATCTTGTTTCCTTAGTTTGAAGTGTTTAAACATTTAGCCTGAAGACCCATGTCTTCAATGAGAGGAAAATACCATTTCACTTTGAACACTGAAAACTGTCTTTGAGGCTAACTAAGGTCATTTGCTTAGTCATTGTCAACTTGAAAAGACAGCAGTTTAATTTGAGTGTCAAGTAGTGATGGGTCATTCATGAATGATTCGTTCTTTTTGAACGAGGCTTTAACGTGACTCAGAAAGAGTAGTCTCGGAGAGTGATTCATTTATTTTCTACTGGGCACGCGCACCAATCACCGCAAAACCTCCACAGGTTATGTACAGGAGACAGAAATGAGTAGAGTTACCTTTGACGCTTTTCGGTGCGAGTCGTTCGTTCTTCTGTCACGCGACTCCCATAGACGCTATGCAGTGCAACAGATTCAAAAGAACTAACGACTCGGATGAGAAGATAGAAATAAAAGAATAAAAATAATGGTGAGCTGCTCATTCTGTTTATAATACAGCATGTCCGTAGCTGCATAGTATATTTTCATTACTGGAACTAGAGCCACAATTTGTGTATGTAGACGTGTTGGGGGTCTGTTTATTGAAAATGTACATTTTATTTAATTTTTGGCCAAAAGAACGGAATGAACTTATGGCCTATTAATGTCACGGTCACACAGAAGCTTCGTAGCTTGTCTCGAGCAGAAGAGGGCGTGTCGGTTCCCTGAGTGCCACGTGACTAATGGCAAACGAAGCGTCGCGTTTCCCGGAATCACGTGACCGACTCGTTCGGCGCTTAAGTAAAGTCTCGCGCACTCTTCTGTTAATGATCAAACATTCCGAGATGAGTTGATTATGTGCATCAACATTTCCTTGAACAGTGCAGCCGCATGTAATTAAAATTGTGCTGCTTGTGATGCTACGATCTGATTGCTACACAAACTCTGCTCACTAGATGGCAGTACAATGAGCCCGTGTATGAAGCTTCATGAATGAACCTTTTGGAGAAACTATTGACTGGGAAGCGTCGAGACATAAATGAAGCTTTATCTGCCCATCACTACTTATTAACGCTATATTTTATAACTCGTGGTCTAAAACGATAAAAACCAACGACTCTGTTTCACTCTACACAGGAAAAACTCTTCGCACAAATACAGTAAACATTTAGAAATTTCGCACCGTCTAGTGCCGACTTTTATTTTGACAGAACTCGGTGGTCACTGCAGCTGGGTTCACGCAGGTCATATGATCGGTCACGTGATCCCAGTTGCAGCTCCGGCAGTCTGAATCAAAACAAAGGTAAAGAAGTATTTTTCTTTCTTTGAATGTTACCTGTTGATTATTTTTATTGTGGTATATTTTCGGTAGAAGGGATAAGGTTTAATGTTTTAATAATTTACTGAGATCATTGTTTAACTGTAAACTGTTGGTACAGTAAGCGCGAAGATCTAATGAAATGTAAAGGCGGTTAGATCAAAGCGTTTGAGCGGCGAGATCAAAGGGTGTAAAATAATCAGTTATTTATGTTTTAACTTCACGCACTTTGTTGGCGAACCTAATGAAATTCTGTTTGTGTATTCTGGCGTTTCTTTATAACCATAACATAGAGGAGAGTGCAACTTTAAAACAAATGGAGCACAGTTACAATCAAGTGTGGCAAAGTTTTACTTTGTATTCATTTGCTTGTTTCTGAAATAAAGAACATTTTTTATTTAAACAATCAGCCAGCACATCAATCAGCTTTTTGCTTGTTTGTCTGTTTCAGCATCATGGCCGACAGGAAGTCTCTGATTGTGGTCGAGGGCGAGGCGTCCGAGTCGGACTCCGATCAGGAGCTCTACTTGTCGTCTACACTCACGGTTCCGGGTGAAGCCTCGGAGACAGAAAGCGAGGGCGAGGAAGGAAAACCCACTGTCTTCCTGCATCACCTCCCGCCTCTCACGGTCGATCGTCATGACGACGTGCCCATCACTCAGCAGAGCCCGACCACGCCCACTCACGGCAGCCAGGCTAACTCTCTGTTGCAGCAGAAATTGCAGGAGAGCAACGCGCGGCTGTGTGCCGACATGAGCCAGAGTGTGAGACAGGTTTATCATGGAGCCACGAGAGACATCAAAGCAGCCACGGCGCAGCTGAGTCACTCGCAGGGCGTGATCATCGCGGCCTCGCACGCCGTCCGCGTCGCCGTCGACGACCTTAGAGCTGTCTGTGACAAGATCGACATCATCACTAGCTGTCGGCTGCTCCCTGACATCGCTATGGCAACGGCATCAGTGCCTGCTCCTCATTAAACGAATCCTGCTGAGACTAGGAGCACAGTGCTCCTGGTTTTGGTACTCAGCACCATGGGGTTGTGAGTTCATATCCCAGGACTGGTAAAGAGCCAGAGGACATGATGTTTTGTGTTTGAATCCTAGACTCTGCACTGACGAGCACAGAGCTTCCAAAGTCAGACATAAAGAAGGTTATCTATCGTCCTGAAGGTTATGAGTTTAAACCCTTTTACTGACAGAACCAGCAACCTTTAAATTATGCTCAGATCCCAGTATTATTATAAACCCAGCAAGCGCAAAGTCCCGGCGCTGGTTACGAGATGGCCATGAGTTCAAATCACAACACACATTTCCAGCACACACATTTCGCTCTAAGGTTGTGGGGTTGAATCTCAGACCCTTGGATACAAGGTTAAGACTTTGGATCAAACAACCAGATGTTTGTGGGATCGAACAGAGATTAACAGTATGTCAGCTGTAATGAAATTGTGTATTTATGCTAGTCAGCTTTCTCGCCATCCTGGGGTTAAAACTCACAACATTCAGGTGACTAGCATGTTGTCTATAAAAAAAAAAAAAAATTCTTATTTGTCTTGTAAAATGTGACTGTGTGTGTGTTTCACTTTACAACATCAAATCACAGCTTTATGAATCATAATCATATGATCGAGTGTGTGTGTGGGTGTGTGTGTGTTTAAGACTTTACAATAAAAACAGTCTTAATTCTACACGACATCCTCATGCTTCTTTATTTTTAAGAGAAATAAAACACACACAGCTGCTCTGTGGTCAGAGTCTGGAGACATTTAGTCTAAAGGAGCAGTAAAGTCTTTGCATATACACACATATACCAGAATTATTGGCACCCTTTATGGCAATGAGTGCACATACAAAGTTAACAGATCTTATCTACTGCATGATGCTGCTCTGGCTGTGCTCAATCTGGCTCCGATGTTACTCCCTAAACTGAATCCTACTGTAACACAGTGCACAAGTTCTGTGCTCCGGCACCATGAGGTTGTGAGTTTGTATCCCAAGATACCAAAAACACAAGCTCTCGGCTTTACACTCAACACAAAACAAGAAATATCAAAAGCCAAGCTCGCAAAATTTCTCAGTTGAACTTCCGGCCCTCAGATACATAAAGTATACAAATCAGACCAAAAGCCACGCCCCCATAATTTGCAGGATATAGACTTTATTAATTTCGACTGTTACTAAACATATGAGAAAGGAATGGAAATAATAACTAATATCCAAGATTTAGATAAGAATTAGGGTAATTGTGGAGATGAAGGGATACACATGGTCAGCAACAATACTCCAGTCATCTGTGGTCATGATTTACAGTAAGCCATGATGGACTGGAATTAACAGGCCAGAATAAAATCCCAATAAAATTCATTTGTTTGTGGTTGTAGTGTGATGAAATGTGGAAAGGTTTAAGGGGTATGAATAGTTTACCTGCAATGCACTGTATATAAATATTTATAGCACCATCCTCTGTCAACTTTATAGAGTGTGTGCGTGTGAAAATCGCAGCAGGAGACCAGCAGGTCCTGACGTACTCACACCATCCCGCGATAAAACCACAGAGATCAGACTTTATCCTCATTCTGATGATTGATGTGAACATTAACTGAAGTGTTTAAGCTGTTTGTGCAGCAGTCACATGATCAGATGATTAGATAACTGCATGAATCCGCCGGTGTTCTTAATAAAGTGCACAAAAAGTGGAGTTTCGGGATTGTTTTTTAATGTGTTGCAGTGTATAGAGGCTGTTTGTCCTCAGTGTCCTGTCCTCTTTAGCACAGCGTCAGTGACGTCAAAGTTTCATTTCTGAGTTTATTATAGTTTTAAATTGAAATCTGGTTTATTAAAGTGAGACTTGCATGCAAAACTGCTAGAACATCCATGTCCATCTTTACAGGTTCTATGTGGTACCGTCAACTGTAATCTCACCATGATCTTAATGTTTATTTCTGCTCGTGAGACATTACAGAGAGAGAGAGACAGAGACAGACGGAAAACCCCATGCAACCATGTTTTTCAGGCTCTAGGTCCGTCCATTGTTCTTCTACTACTTCCAGTATTTTTCCTACTACTTCCTCTCTCTCTCTGTCTCTCTCTCGCTCACATACAGACACTCACAAACCTTGTTTCCTCCTCTGTATGTCGGCACCAGCTGGTGTTCATGTGACAAAAACATAGGAAATTTACGGATCAGGTCATGGGATAAAGGTGTGTTTGTGTGTGTCATCGTCCAAACCATGTAAACTCATATTCACGTTCATGTGAACAATGAATAATACATATTCAAGTTCTTTATGTGCCCTTACTATGCATTCTTTATATGCATTCTTCAAGACTACAACTTTATATGTAGCTCCGCCCCATCTTTGATGCAATACAAAAATACAGATTTCCAAACAGTTGTATTTTTAAATTATTTATATAAACTAACGCTTTTTGGGTCAATTAAGGCTTCTCAGCGTCCCAATGTAAATGTCCTCTGAACCCGAGTCTATTAAAGGAAGTGCTATAGATTTCACTGTAAAGACTAAACACAGAATATTTGTTGATGATGAATGTAACCACACATGATGAAATAGAAAGCGAGCACATACACAAAGACACACACACACTTCCTCCTTCTGTTTCCACATTTCTAGGTTCCTGTTTTAATAACATCAGCAGCTGAGCAGCTCATAAATCAGAGCGGGATTGGTTTATTAATTAATGTATTATTAATACTGTAAAGTGCATGTGTAAGACAGGTGAATGTGCAGCATAAAGCTCATTTCATACACAATCACAGTGCAGCCTGACGGTGTAGGAACGATTAAGGACTTCAATTCATTCTCAGCAGTTCCATGATGCTTTAAGTAAAGAAAAATTAAAGGGAAGATTGCAAAATCTTGCATAACACACGGCATTTCCCCCTTTTTATTATACATTGTGGGAAATATTAAAAGTAAGCCTTGTGAAGATGTTCTCCTCAGTGCAGTAGTTATCGTGTACAGTGTTACAGGATTCCTGCAGCCTATTGCAGGGAATGAGACAGGACAATCCAAAAACTACAGACAATTTGTGAATGTAATAAGTCTACTCTGCATGTCTTTGTACTGTGGGAGGAAGCAACACACAAATCTGAGGCGGGAATCGACCACTCAGTCCTGCAGGTGCGAGGCCACAGTGCTAACCACGACACCATTGTGCCACAAAGCACTCACTTATCGACTATTAAAATACTTCCGTTGTGGGTTTTTTTTGTTGTTGTTGTTATTTCCTATGCAAAGTATTGAGTCCACCAGTGCACGGTTTTCAACTCAGTTACAGAAACATCTGTGTGGACAAAGTGGATTATTTTAATAATAAATCAAATAATAAATCAAATAATATGCATTCACAATTAACGCCACAAGAAATGTAAAAGCTGTTTGCACAGATCAGTGTTCTGGTCTGCCATGAGTGAAGAAAAGAGGAAATCTCGTTCTTTTGCTTGTTTGTTTTTTAGGAACAGTACAATGTTTAGGATTAAAAAAACACCCTGATAAAATAAAAGAAAAAAAGAAACCAGACTGGTTTGGAATTCCCCCTAAATTTTCCTTGAATGAATAAAACACCCTACGCGCTGGTGCTGGCGTTCGTGCTCTGTGCTCAGGTACGATAAATGAGGAAATGAAAGTAACTGTGTCTATTCCATTTTTATAAACAGATCAGCCATTACATTATCACCACCTGTCTAACATTTAGTAGGTCCTCTTTTACCACTAAATCAGTGGTGCACTGTGTGTTCTGACTCCTTTCTATCATAACCAGCATTAACAAATTTTAGAAGTTTGTGCTACAGAGGCTCTCCTATTAGATGAGACTACACAGGCACGTCACTGACCCTTGGCCACCCATGACCCCTGTCTCCAGTTCACCGGTTCTCCATTCTTGGATCACTAGTGGTATGTCCTGACCACTACAGCCTGGAAACATCCCACAAGAGCTGCAGTTTTGGAGACGCTCTGATCCAGTCATCCAGCCATCACAATCTGACCCGTCTCACAGTAGCTACAGTTACAATATCTCGTTACAACAGCACCTGGAAGTGTGGCGGTGGAATATATCAGGCAGCAAGTGAACATTTTGTCGCTTAAGTTGATGTGACAGAAGAAATGTGCAAGCGTGTAGACATGGACTGCAGGGGTAATGCCAGGTTAATGAATGTCAGGGCGCGTGAGATGTGTGTATGTGTTCTGTGCTGTTTTGTTGGAGTTTGTTACATTGTGTATGTGAGTGCATGTTGTTTAAACCCCACAGTCGCCACGGTGTGTGTGTGTGTGTGTGTGTGTGTGTGTGTGTGAGAGAGAGAGAAAGTGGTTTAGACTGTGGTAAGTGCTCCTCTCAGCTCCATAGCCGCCACAGTTCTCCCAGTGTTTAATGTGTGTGTGTGTGAGAGAGAGAGAGAGAGAGAGAGAGAGAGTTTAAACTACAGCTCCATAGCCGCCACAGTTCTCCCAGTGTTTAATGTGTGTGTGTGTGTGTGTGAGAGAGAGAGAGAGAGAGAGAGAGAGAGAGTTTAAACTACAGCTCCATAGCGGCCACAGTTCTCCCAGTGTTTAATGACGCTGCCCCACATGACGCTCAGCCAATCAGATTGCAGCGCGAGCGTCTCCTTAACCAATCGCGACACAGTATGAGGAAGCGTGTCAAGATAAAAAGGGAGTAGTGCGCGTGTCTGAGCGCTCACTGTTTTCCTCTTATTTCTTCACCTCCTCCTGCTTCTTCTTCTTCTTCATCCTCCTCCTCCTCCTCCGGCTGCAGTGATGTGCGTGCTGAGGACCGCGCTCGCGCTCGCCTGTCTCGCGGTGCTGCTGTACGAGTGCGCGAGCTCACCGGCCGACAGATGCGGGGTGAGAGAATCACAGCGCGCGCACTGTGACTGGAGTGTGTGTGTGTGAGAGTGAGTGTAAGAGTGTGGATGTGTGTGTGTGTGTGTGTGAGAGAGATCGAGAGTGTGTGTAATATTATGATGATGATGATGATTATTATTATAGCTGTTTATTTTGTAGTTCAGTTTTTCAATAACAGTCACGTGAGTGGACGTAAAAGTCACGTGACTGTTACTTTCCGTCACTGAAAGTAAAAAAAAAAAAGTACTTTGATTTAAACTGGAATAAACTAACCTGTCTTTCTGCAGATGATGATAACTATAGATAATGACAGGAGTAAGAGTAAACCATCTGCTGATAAACTGCCTGAAGAATGACTAACTTATTAATAACTGTGTGTGTGTGTGTGTGTGTGTGTGTGTGTGTGTGTGTTCGCGCAGCTGAAACTCTTTGAGACTCTGACCATCTACACTACTGTAATGTCCATACAGACCTGTAACATACAGACTAATGATTAAAATGTGTTCACCAAAATAAGTCAAACCTTTGAGCTGTTCGTCCATCATGAACTTTCCTTCATCAGCCTTGAGAGCGACTCCTGGCCCAGGTGTGCAGCGAAGGCGGTGTTCTGTTCAACAGACCTGAGATCAGCACGAGGACGTGCATCAGCAGGCCCAGCTCGTGACTCTGCTGATGATTTACCTTTGCCTTTATACTGAACTATGAATCTGTTAATGCTGAAAAGCGATCAGACACACTGTCCAGTCGGAGCAGATGGTCCGATCTATTCTGATTAGACAGTTCTGTGGAATTGTCGCTTCTAGGCTGAAAGGCAGGTCTACGCCATACTGAAAAGAAGGAAATGAATGAACATTCAGCGTAATACTACTACTACTACTACTGATAATAATAATAATAATAATAATAGTACAGCAACACATTTTTGTTTGTGTATTTGCTCATAAAACTATAAGGGTGTATTTATTTTTGCATTCCTCTGTGCACTTACAAACCAGTTATGACTGTAATTAGTCCTTTATTCAGCCAGCAACACATGCAGTACTTCAGTTAATGTTTACATCAAACGTTGGAAAAGGGGAAATGGTGATCTCACTGACTCATTGTGGCGCGTGTGTGGGTGTGGCGCTCGACCGTCTACTTCGAGCTACTCTCCTGGGACTCCTGAGATATATATATATATATATATATATATATATATATATATATATATATATATATATATATGTTAGTTTGTAGCATTTAAATGCTGCTCTTGTCTTTTTAGAGAGAAAACTAATGTTATAAGGAACACTATTTTTTTAAAGGCTTAAAATTGTAATAAAATTGGAGTTAAATGTAATATTGATTCGGGATGTTTATAAAATCGTGATAATTTTCATCATGTCATCACTGAGGTATTGTGATAATATCGTATCGAGAGGTGACTGGTGATTCCTGTCCCTAGTGGCGTAGTGGTTGATTTGCACCTCCGGGGTCCGGGTTCGATTCCCACCTCGAGTCTGTGTGTCTGGAGTTTGCATGACCTACCCGTGCTTGGTGGGTTTCCTCACGGTACTCCAGTTTTCTCCCACAGTCTAAAGACATACAGATTAAGCTAATTGGCGGTCCCAAAAGTGTAAGTGTAGTGTGTGTATGTGTGTATTTGTGCTTTGTGATGGATTGGCCCCGCCATCCAGGGTATACACCCACTTGTGCCCGAAGTGGCTTCCTGCAACCTTGTATCGGATAAGGTTGAATGAATGAATGAATGAATGAAGAAGGTGAATGGATGTCCAATGGCTGTAATCACATGTAATTTAATTGTGTGTGTGTGTGTGTGTGTGTGTGTGTGTGTGTGTGTGTGTGTGTGTGTCTTTAGGAACTGGGATGTGCGCAGGTAAACTCCAGCAAGGGCCCTGACGCTGTGAACGTGTCTCTGTATTATGAGTCTCTGTGTCCTGGCTGTCGTCAGTTTCTGGTCCTACAGCTCATACCAACCTTCATAATGCTGCATGACATCATGAATGTGGAGCTCGTCCCATACGGCAACGCAGAGGTACACACACATGTTCATTACCGCAATTAACACAGAAGTTGTTTTGTTTCCTATAAGAGCACATTCCCCTGTGTCGTACAATTCATCAGTTACATTTAAGGATGTGAAGGCGAGTTAGACCTTGTTCTGCCTTATCGCCACTGTAGTGAATCAGATGTATCAGAAGAAACGCATTAATACAACACTGAAACCCTCA